>CM064553.1:6859069-7031569 GCA_032716605.1 Paralithodes platypus | reverse complement strand
CTCTCTCTCTCTCTCTCTCTCTCTCTCTCTTTCATCTGTTGGTCTCATCTCGGCCTATGTCTCCCTTTCTCCTCGTTAGTCTCACACACTGTCTCCTCTCTACATCTGAATTTCGATCAAAATATGTTATGTACAAATATAGATTGAAAGGAGTCTTACTGGGCATTAGATAGTTTGAAGGCAGCCTGGGAAGGCGTTTTTATTAGCCTAGGGAACAAACTAAAATTTATTACTCGAAAATTACAAAAGCAAGCAAAATCCTCAATAAAAATTAAATAAAATTTCATTATAATCCCCGTGACGGAATAGATAGTGTTAAGGGGAGATTTCCCCCTGGAAGATTTTTTTTTTTTAACCTCTTTCTCCCTCATGTTTAGCCCCATTGTTTGTGAGATTTAAAGACGCTTTCCCCATTAGTTTGGTGATTTTAAGAACCCTCGCCCCATTTCTGTAAATTTTTAGACCATTCGTGCCATTTAGGTGTCGATTTTTTCCTGGCGAGCGATAGCGAGCCTGTAATTTAAGGGGAACCGGCCTTCGGCCGGGTTATTTTTCTACCGAAAAATGTACAAATTTATCTTGAAAGGGGGTCAAGGGGGAGTAATTTTAAGTTTGATGGAAGTCTAGGAAATCAACTAAAAACCTCCCCTTAAACAAACTTCCAAAATCCAAATCTCAAGAAAAAAATTAATGAAGACATTCAATTAAGGGGACAGTGGTTATTGTTTGGGGTCTATATACTGTATTTATATAGTATTATTTTTTTTTATTTTTTATTTTTTTTAGTTTCCTCCTTAGACCTCCATCAAACTTTAAAAAAACATCCATTAGATCCCCATACGAGATTAATTTGTACATTTTTCAGTAGAAAAATGTCACGGCCGAAGGGCGGTTCCTCCACAATTACAGACTCACTATCGCTCGCCAGGGAAAAAATCGACACCTAAAGGGCACGAAAGGTATAAATATTGACAAAGAAATGGGTCGAAAGTTCTTACAATCAACAAAGTATTGGGGCAAACGTCTTAAAATATCAAAACTAATGGGGATAAGCACGAGGAAGAAGGGAAACCAGAAAAACGGCCCATCTCCCCTTAAGCCCAAGACCGAAATAAATGTATCAGAAATTACGACCCCGACTGTACATTTACCTACAAGGTTTAGAAATAGGCCAACCTCCGCCATTTTGGTACCACGGGTGATGTTTTTCTCTCCTTAAGGGGAGACGAGTCGCTTTTCTACACCACCTTCTCCCTCATCTTTAGACCCATTAGTTTGGCGATTGTATGAACTTTCGCCCCATTTCTGTCAATTTTAAGACCTTTCCTGTCAATTAGGTCTCGATTTTTTCATGGCGAGCGATAGCGAGCCTGTAATTGAAGAGGAATCGGCCAGGACATTTTTCTACCGAAAAATTTACACATTTATCGTGAAAGGGGGTCTAGGGGGCTTCATTTTAAGCTTGATGGAGGTCTAGCGAGGAAACTAGAAAAATAATAAATAAATAAAAAAAAATAAACAAAAAGTGAAGGATCTCCCCGCCGGTATCACACGAGAGCTTTTATAGTCAACATTCGATCAACATTTTTCTGGCAACATTTTTGGAACATTTGGCACTGTTATCGGAAACTAGACTGATGATATATGATGTTAGGTAACAGCAATAAATTAATTGTTTACCTCATAAGCTGCCAGACCAGTGTTGAGGAAAAATGTTGAGGGGAAAAAAAGCTCGTGTGATACCGGCCTTACACTCTCATGTCCCCACACCCATACTATATATTCGGTATCACTGGTACAGGATATACCTTATACATGAATAACCCCTTGAGTACCAGCGACGTGTGTTATCTTTTAGTCTAGCTATATCTACACGATAATATGCAGCTTAGGAAAGATCTCTGGCAGTTAAAAGGGTTGGTCGAGATAGTTTGAAGCCTTAGTATGGCTAGAGGTCCTTCCTAACCTGAATAAAATCGTCTAGCGGTTGTCAGAATATAATGAAAAGGGCGTCCCTGGTACTGTATGGGTTAACAATATAATGTAACCTTGTTCTTTGATAATGTAGGTACCAAAATGGCGCCCAGAGATAAAGATGGCCACTCTCTCTAACTTCAGGATTTCTAACTAGCCCTGGCCAGTGAAAACGTTTGTGCATTACCCTAAGACTTGTTTCCTCGCCGTGATGTTAGCCATGTATAAAAGCAATGAATTAGGATCATCTTGACATATAATTGTATAGGCCTACTCTTATATGATAGCTAATGGTGCATTACTTTTTACGTTTTTTTAGTTTGTTCCTAGTATAAATAAAAGGTTAATTTTGCCTGAGGTATTACAATGCTAATGGTGTCAAGGTCCAGAGAATATAGTCCCTTTTTGGGCGATTTTTGCATGTATTCATTAGTTTTCTATTTTCCTCCCTAGACCTCCATCAAATTAAAAAAAAAAAACATCCATTAGATCCCCCTTCTAGATTAATGTGTACATTTTTCGGTAGAAAAATGTGCCGGCCGAAGGCCGGTTCTTCAAACAATATAGGCTCACTATCGTTCGCCAGGGAAAAAAATCGACACCTAAATAGCACGAAAGGTCTAAATATTGACGAATAAATAGGGCGAAATGTCTTAAAATCAACTAACTAATGGGGCAAACATCTTAATATCTGAAAACTAATGGGGCTAAACATGAGGGAGAAAGTGGTCCAGAAAACCGGACCATCCCCCGTTAACCCTGGGTAGTGTTATATTGTCGAAATAACCCTTTTTAAGCCCTTATTTTTTGCATGCAATATATTTTAGATGCAATTCATATTTATCATTAAAATTTGATAAACTTTGTGCAGTGAACCTACCCTTTTCTACACACCTTTAGTGTGGACAAATATATTCGCATATACTGTATATATATATATATATATATAATATTTTGTGTGTGTAAACATAGATCGCCGCTTATTTATTGCTGTAGGGAGTGTAGGCCCTTCCTAAACTGATTAAAATCGTCTATTAGTAGCTAGCATAAAATGGAATTAACGTAACTGGTACTGAACGGGTTAACGAGTTCTATAGGTCTACATTTCTACCATTTGGGAAGAGTCAGCTTGAGAATAGGTGTGGAGAGTTACAGCCCATTTACTCTAGCCCTTTAATATAGGTGTGGAGAGTTACAGCCCATTTACTCTAGCCCTTTAATATAGGTGTGGAGAGTTACAGCCCATTTACTCTAGCCCTTTAATATAGGTGTGGAGAGTTACAGCCCATTTACTCTAGCCCTTTAATATAGGTGTGGAGAGTTACAGCCCATTTACTCTAGCCCTTTAATATTTACAAAGGTTAAGGGTCACGATTTATAGCCCACTGATAATGAATGAACTATATTTGCAAGAGGGAACAAAAACAATGAAACGGTTACGTAATCAATCCAAATAACTCCCACGACCTTGATCAATAAATGACCCTTAATCAGGTTTATATTGGGAGGGCCTGAACACCTGAAGTTACTTATTTATACATTCACGGTAAATCAGCCGTGCGAGAACTACGGGACCCAGCATATACCCAACGACCCCAGGGAACATAATTATACAAGGAACTATAGTCTGTTTATTTTCACCTGACGGTAAATGCACTACCTTAGCAACTGATTTTTCGATAATTACTGGAAGAATTTGTAACTGCTTTGTCGCTGCTTTATATTAATGCTAAATTGTCATAATTAATTCCATTTTTCGCTACAAGATCTTGACAAACATCTTGCCATGAACCCACGACTAACTGCCTTTGTGTCCGAGTAATGTGACCATTTTAGTATCGTGCATAGTAATATAATTTAGTTTTTTCTGACCACATTCAATGTGGAGATGAAGACCTTCAGTTTAATTTTGATTGTTTTGTAAGCAGCCTAGTAAGGATCAGTAGGTCTGTTGTTGCTTGCTTTCCTTTGTATTCCTTTGTAATAACCGAGTAATTAAGACGGGAGCATGTCAATTTACTGTCAACTGAAAACAGACTATGAAAGACTAGCAGATACAAGGGTTCTAACACTATCTGGTACGACGTCTTTGGAGTTATTAGGATATTTGGTTTAATTATTATTAAGAATTTTGCTTCCTTTTGCCATGTTCGAGCAATGTATTTTAGTGTATCCGCTAGGCTAACAAAGCGCCCTTCCAAGCTCCTTCAAACTAGAATTATAATGCCCACCCAGACCCCTTTCAAGTTAGATTTGTACATTATTCGATAGAAAAATGTACAAATTCTTCTACAATACAGGCTTGCAATCGCTCGCGCTGAAAAACAAATCGACACCTGAATGGGATGAAGCGTGAATCAAACGTTCGCCTTTTCCGTCAATTTTCGCTGAGCAACTTTTTTCTCGCAGTAAGGTACTTGTTGGTATTATTGCATTGGAAGCGACAACTAGATTGAATTCAAATGATGTTTAAGAGACTGAAATTCAACATTAATCCAGAAGATGCCAGACTATAATTGCCAGGGCGGGTGCCCAACCCCGAAATGGGTTGAAATAGGGGAGCTATCCCCCCGCCAAAGGCGGCTTTCTAGGGCCTTTTCTAGCTGATGCTGAGAGGATTGGGTTCTAGTCATGTGGTGATGGGCTGGTCTATCAGAGTGAGAGCTGAGCAATCTCTGCCATACCCATAGCTTACTCTGACTTTTCCTTTAACTTATATATTTTCTAGATCTCAAGTGACGGCGTCTCTTCCGTGGATTGACCTCCCAATCTACCAAGATTGGAAGCCAAAGCGTCACATTTTTCCCTTGCCCTTCAACTTTCTCTTCATAATTGCTGATGGGCACAGGGCCCTGGGTGGGGCTTTGGTTTCCCGGGCGTTTCCGCACCCTCCTCAGCCCCCCGCCATGGAGTGGCTTCGGTCACCCAGGCTTTATTGTGGTCGGCGGGGAGGGTTCTGTGGGGGCACTCGGTTATGGCCTTGGAATTGCTCGGGGCCTTGGGGCTGTTCGGCCAGGCAGCTTGGGGAACAACAACAACAACAACAACAACAATTGCCAAACTTGCGAGTTTCGTTCTATAAGAAAGTTGGAGCTGTAGACAACGATATTTTAACATAATTTGCAGCTAAAATACGGTCGTATTACATTTATAAATACATAAAACCCCATTCAACATACCATTTATCCATCAGAAACGTACACTATTATTGCATTTGTTTAATATTGATGCTCACGGCTCCAACTTTCTTATAGCCTGAAACTCGCAAGTGGTCAATTGCCTGAAATATAAAAATTGCCAGAAAAAGTGCTCGTGTGACACTGGCATCAGCTCAACTCCTGTTTTAATTCGATGGGCGTCTGCATTAGAGATGAAGCTGCGGTAACCAGTTTAGATCATTCATGCAACCTACTGCATTCACTACAGAAGAAGAAGAAAAGGTAGAAGATTCAGTCATGAATTTCCCATGGCAACAGGTGTGTGTGTGTGTTTGTGTGTGTGTCTGTATGTAGATATAGGTGTGCATGTAGGCATAGGTGTGCGTGTTTATGTAGGTGTGT
This sequence comes from Paralithodes platypus, assembly GCA_032716605.1. Lineage (NCBI taxonomy): Eukaryota > Metazoa > Arthropoda > Malacostraca > Decapoda > Lithodidae > Paralithodes > Paralithodes platypus. The sequence continues at coordinate 7,026,035 of CM064553.1, read as the reverse complement.
GTAGGTATTGCTGTGCATGTAGGTAAAGGTGTACAGTATGTGTGTGTGTGTATGCAGGTATAGGTGTATGTGTGTGTGTGTGTGTGTGCAGGTATAGGTGTGTATGTATGTATGTATGTATGTCAGCCAATTAGCACCTGCCAAAACCATAACATATACCACTCTCAGGTGTACAAGGTAAGTTCCCACACCTTATAGCGATATAGGAGTATACTGTGCCTCAACAGCTTGTACTTCAACACCGCTCTTCATTAATTGAGGGGAGATGGTTCGTTTTTCTGGACCCCTTTCTCCCTCGTGTTTAGTCCAATTAGTTTTGAGATTTTAAGACGTTCGGCCCATTAGTTTGGCCATTGTAATACATTTCTCCCCATTTCGTTGTCAATTTTAAGACCTTTCGTGCCATTTGGGTGTCGATTTGTTGCTGGCGAGCGATATTGACCCTGTAATTTTAAGACGAGCAGGCCTTCGGCCGGGACATTTTTCTACCTAAAAATGTACAAATTTATCTTGTCTAGGGGGTGTTTTTAGAACATGACGGAGGTCTAGCTAGGAAACTAAAAAATAAATCAAAAAATATTTATAGACCAAAAAACGGCCACTACCCCCTTAACGCTATTTGGTCAGAGGGGGAGGGGTGGTGGGTGGAATTCGCCTGTTTTTATCCCTTAGTTTGGGGGTTTTAAGACGTTTCACTCAATTAGTTTAGCGATAATAAGACAGGAGAGAAGTATGCTGGCCAGGATTCGAACTCACTCACCCCCGGTATATATCGGAGATTTGGGCGCCCGTAACCATCAACTCATGGCCGAGTGGTTACGGTGCCCAACTCTCCCAAATATACCTGGAGTGAGTGGGTTCGAATCCTGGTCAGGAGGCCTCTCTCCCAACCTGTTCGACATTATCAGTAGTTAATAATACGTCTCACCCAATGCAGGTGATATTTGTTTTATCTGGCCGAGTACTAAAAAATAATAGCTTATCGGATTAAGGGGAGGTCTCCACTTGAGGGATTTTTTTCTTGACCCCTTTCTCCCTCATGTTTAGCCCCATTGCTTTTGATATTATAAAACGTTTGCCCCATTAGTTTAGCGATTTTTAAAAACTTTCACCCCATATTAAGACCTTTCGTGCAATTCAGGTGTCTATTTTATCCTGGCGAGCGATAGCGAGCCTGTAATTTAAGAGGAACCGGCCTTCGGCCGGGACATTTTTCTACGGAAAAATGTACAAATTTATCTTGAAAGGGACTCAAGGGGGTGTAATTTTAAGGTTGATGGAGGTCTAGGGAACAAACTAAATACCTCCCCTTAAGAGGGGAAGGGGATATGTTCGATTTGTCTGAGCATATTATAAACATAAATCTATTAATGTACAGTCGTGGTCATACTACTGCATTATACTGTACATTAGAAACTGTCTCGGGCTGAATTGAATCCCCTGCACACTAAAACACGCCCACCCACACCCCCTACAAGCTAAGTTTGCATTATCTCTTCATTTATTTATTTATCTTATTATATTATTTTGTCGATACAAAAATGTCCTAAGTTAGAGACTCGCTATCGCTCGCCCAGAAATAGACCGACACCTGAATGGGGTGAAGCGTCTTATTATCACAAAAGAAATGGAACAAAACAGGGGTGTGTGGGAGGGGGGGGGGGGGGGGGGAGACCACCCTCTGCCAAATCGAGTTAAGGGGGGGATGATCGTATTTATTTGTTAATTTATCTTTCAATGTATTTTAGTTTACTCCCTAGACCTCCATCGAGATTATAAAAAAAACACCCGCCCAAAACCCTCTTTCAAGATAAATTTGTAAATTTTTAGATAAGAAAATGTCCCGGCCGAAGGCCGGTTTCTCTTAAATTAGAGGCTCGTCTCGCTCGCCATGAAAAAAACGACACCTAAATGACACGAAAAATATGAATACTGACAAAGAAATGGGGCGAAAGGTCTTAAAATCACCAAACTAATGGGCCGGACGTCATATAACCTGAAACCTAATGGGGCTAAACATGAGGAAGAAGGGGGACCAGAAAAACGGGCCAATCTGCCCTTAAGCCACTTAGTGTTCGCAAGCCATTCCTTCCCAATCGTTATAATATACGATGTGGGCAGGATTTGCTCTCGCTGCTGTACTGTGTGTGTATATGTGAAGCCAGGTTCGATCCCAACAATGATACACGATTCAATCCCCGGGAACAAAAGGTCAACAGAATTATTGGGAGGTCTGAGCAAGTTGAGCCGGTATCATACGAGCGCCTTTTCCCCCTCAACATTTATCCTCAACACTGGTCTGGCAGCTTATGAGGTCAACATTTAAAATATTTCGGTTGCCTAAATTCATATATTATGAATCTAGTTTCGGATACCAGTGCAAAATATTCCTGAAAAGCTGCCAGAAAAGTGTTGATCATCGAATGTTGACTATAAAAGCTGCCAGAAAAGTGTTGATCATCGAATGTTGACTATAAAAGCTGCCAGAAAAGTGTTGATCATCGAATGTTGACTATAAAAGCTGCCAGAAAAGTGTTGATCATCGAATGTGACTATAAAAGCTGCCAGAAAAGTGTTGATCATCGAATGTTGACTATAAAAGCTGCCAGAAAAGTGTTGATCATCGAATGTTGACTATAAAAGCTGCCAGAAAAGTGTTGATCATCGAATGTTGACAATAAAAGCTGCCAGAAAAGTGTTGATCATCGAATGTTGACTATAAAAGCTCTCGTGTGATACCGGTTTTTAACCTATTTGATCCGTGGGGGAACTTTATGGACCTCCATTTATTTGCTCCATTAGAATAAGGGAGGATGGGCGTATATATTTCTTGATTTATGTATTTTTTTTATAATTTTTCTAGTTTCCTCCCTAGACCTCCATCAAGCCTAAAAGAACAACCCCCCCAAGACCCTCCTTCAAGGTAATTGTGTACATTTGCGAGATAAAAATGTCCCGGCTGGAAGCCAGTTTCTCTTAAATTACAGGCTCGCTATCGCTCGCCAGGAAAACAATCGACACCTAAATGACACCAGAAGTCCTAGTATTGCCAAATAAATGGTGCAAAAAGTCTTAAATTCGCCAAACTAATGGGCCAAATCTGAAATCAAATCTGAAAGTTAATGGGGCTAAGCATGAAGAGGAAGAGGGACCAGAAAAAATACACATCTCCCCTTACACATTTTGAAACGTTCTACCCCATTAGTTTGGTGATAATAAGACGATTCACCCTATCCAAGTGTCTTTTATTTTATTTTTATTTATTTTTTATTATTTTTTATTATTTTTTTTTTATTTTTTTTTATTTTTTTTTGGGGGGGGGAGGTCAAGGAATACACAAATTTAGCTTGAAGGGTGTCGAATATGGCAAAACCAAGCAAATTCCTCAAATAATAATTAAACAAAATATCATAATAACGCACAAGACGTCGGACCAGATAGTGTTAAGGGGAGATCTCCACTTGAGGGATTTTTTTCTTGACTCCTTTCTCCCTCATGTTTAGCCCCATTGCTTTTGATATTATAAAACGTTTGCCCCATTAGTTTAGCGATTTTAAGAACTTTCACCCCATATTAAGACCTTTCGTGCAATTCAGGTGTCAATTTTATCCTGGCGAGCGATAGCGAGCCTGTAATTTAAGAGGAACCGGCCTTTGACTCGATTACTCTAGTCGTTCTTGAGTTAAGCCGCTGTCACACGAGCGCTTTTTCCGTCAATTTTCCATGAGCAAGTTTTTTCTCGTTATATTTAGGGACTTTTTTGCACTGATATCGGTAACTAGACTGGAGGTAGAGTATGTTAGGCGGCTGAATTTTGATAAAGTGTAATATTTGAAGCTGCCAGACCATAATTGCCCGTAAAAATTGCTCGAAAAACGGCTCGTGTGACTCTGGCTTAACTGAGATTTTAAAGCTACCAGACTACAATTGCTCGTAAAAATTTATCGAAAAAGGGTTCGTAAAAATTGCTCGAAAAAGAGTTCGTGTGACTCCGGCTTTAGAGAGGTTAGTGTCAGGATTTCTGGCGTACCTATAATAAACAGGGTATAGTCACCCCACACCTGCCTTCCCCACACCTCTCCTGCCACTTTACACCTCACACCTAGCCCCCCTCCATACCTACCACACCTAGCCTCCCCCCTACCTAGCCACCTCACACCTAGCCTCCTAACACCTACTCCCCACTCCCCATCACCCCCCCCCTCAGTAACCAACCCACCCCACCTTAGATACGACAGGCCGATAATTTGCGCCGGTAAGGAACAGTAACGAGCCGGGAGAGAGAGAGGGGGGGGGGGGGAGAGAGAGAGAGAGAGGGGGGGGGGGGGAGAGAGAGAGAGAGAGAGATTGGGGGGTATTTTGTTTTATTTATTTTGTTTTGTAACCGACTTCTGACCAAACGTACTGTGTGGAATTCAATAGTTCCTCGAAAATCCTGCTCAATAACTGTATATTTTTAATGTATTGGAAGTTATTTTAGTATTTTTCTTTAACAGCTTAATTGCCTGAGTTTCTACCATCGAGTAACAACAAGTATTAACCCATTAACCCATCCTGTACCGGTGACGTCCTTTTCATCGTATTATGGCATACATTAGATGATTGTATACAGCTTAGAAAGGATCTGTGGTAGCTATAAGGATTATTTGATATAGTTTGCAGCCTTTTAATTGTTTGAAAGTTCTTCCTAAATGTATTATAATCGTCTAATAGTTGCTAGAATATAATGAAAAGGACGTCACTGGTACTATATGGGTTAAGCCGGTATCACACGAGAGCTTTTATAGTCAACATCCGATGATCAACATTTTTCTGGCAACATTTATGGAATATTTTGCACTGGTATCGGAAACTAGACCGATGATACATGCATTTAGGTAACGTAAATATGGTAACTGTCTACCTCACAAGCTGCCAGACCAGTGTTGAGGATAAATGTTAGGGGAAAACGCGCTCGTGTGATACCGGCTTTATGGGGCGATTTTGATATATATTGTTTGTTTATGTATTATACCTTTAGTTTCCTCCGTAGACCTCCGCCTAGCTTATAAATATGTCCCCTAAACCACCCTTCGAGATAAATGTTTGCATTTTCCGGTCGAAAAAAATCCGGATGAAAGCCAATGCCTCAAAGATTACGGCGCCCTATTGCTTGGCACGAGAAAAGAAATCGACATGTAAATGGCACGAGAGGTCTTTACAAAGAAATGGGGCGAAAGGTCTAGAAAAATAACAAATAAGGGGGCGAACCTCTTAATACTTCAAAACTAATGGCTAAGCATGAGGGAGAAGGGGGTTCAGAAATAGCACCCTCTGCACACTGAATTAGGTTGTCAAATGAGTGGCATACGATCAGTTTAGTGTAGTTACTCAAAATATATCGTGGACAGCATAGGAATGTCTGTGTGTATGTGTGTGTGTGATATATATATGCAAGGTGTCTGTGTGTATGTGTGTGTGATATATATATGCAAGGTGTCTGTGTGTATGTGTGTGTGATATATATATGCAAGGTGCCTGTGTGTATGTGTGTGTGATATATATATACAAGGTGTCTGTGTGTATGTGTGTGTGATATATATATATATGCAAGGTGTCTGTGTGTATGTGTGTGTGATATATATATGCAAGGTGTCTGTGTGTATGTGTGTGTGATATATATATGCAAGGTGTCTGTGTGTATGTGTGTGTGATATATATATGCAAGGTGTCTGTGTGTATGTGTGTGTGATATATATATGCAAGGTGTCTGTGTGTATGTGTGTGTGATATATATATGCAAGGTGTCTCAGGAGAAAAGAAGGTTTTACAATTAAGATATAGTCAAAGTACTCGACATAAACTACATATATCATGATACATTCTTGGTGTGTGTGTGTGTGTGTGTGTGTAGATGAGGACCACAGAAAGGTCTACAATTAAGGTATAGTCAAGGTACTGAACATAACCTTCATATAACAGGATACATTCTCGGTGTGTGTGTATATATATATATATATATATATATATATATATATATATATATATATATATATATATATATATATATATAGAGAGAGAGAGAGAGATGAGGAGAAGAAAGGGGTTTACAATTAAGATATAGTCAAGGTAGTGAACATAACCTACATATCATGATACATTCTTGGTGTGTGTGTGTGTGTGTGTGTGTATATACTGTAGATGCGGGGAAGGAGATGGGTTTTCAATTAAGATATAGTCAAGGTACTGAACATAACCTATATATCATGATACACTTGTTCGTTAATTTTAGAAATCACATAATTTATGAACTCACATAGTTTAGGAAATCACATAATTTAGTCTGTCTGTTCCCAATTATAATAGGAAAGTCATTCATTTGCATACCAAAAAATGAAATGAAAACTACATATATATATATTATATATATATATATATATATATATATATATATATATATATATATATATATATATATTTATATATATATATATATATATATATACTGTATATATATATATATATATATATATATATATATACAGTATATATATATATATATCTTTCCATTAACCTAGCCTTATAATTAGTATGTGTATGTTTTATCTACGCTAAAAAAAGCTGCGTCGTAACACTATCTGGTCTGATGTCTTGTGGGTTATTATTATATATATTTAATTGTATTGTTATTGGGGACTTTGCTTGTTTTTGCCATTTTCGATCAATGTATTTTAGTTTGTCCCCTAGGCTAACAAAAACGCTTTCCCAGACTTCTTTCAAACTAAAAAAAAAAATGCTAACCTAGGGGACAAACTAAAATAAATTGCTCGGAAATGGCTAAAGCAAATAAAATCCTCAATAATATCCTTCTGTACCGGTGACGTCTTCTTAATTATATTCTAGCTATATTTAGACGATTTTGTGCAGCTTAGGAAGATTTTGTGGTAGTATAATTGGTTAAGTGAGATAGTTCGATGCCTATTAATTGCTGGAGACCCTATTTAAACTGAATGAAATCGTCCAATAGTAGCCAGAGTAAAATGAAAAGGACGTCGCCCGTACAGTCGGCCTAATAAGTGATGTCTCGGCACCAATTATGTTGTGATCAATAAGTGGTATCAGCAATATTTACACATGATTTCTTATTTTAGAGAGAGAAATACAATCATGTTCCTACATTTACCCACTCTATTCAACATCTGACAGACATTAACACAGCCCAGAGCGAGCCAAACGTAATGACAGCTGAGACATGACTTATTAGTGCCACTGTACAGAAGGGGTTAAATAATATAACATAACCCACAAGAATCAAACCAGATAGTGTTAAACCAGTGTCACACATTGTTTTTTTTTTTGTTTTTTTTTTACAGGCAATTTTCGATGAGCAAGTTAGTTCTCGTATTATTTTGAGGCTTTCTCGCATTCGAATCGGAAACTAGACAAAGTATAATATTAGGTAGCTGTATTTTGATATAACTGAGATCTTAAGGGGAGATGGGCGTATTTAATCTAGACGGGATCTAATGGATGATTTTTTATAATTTGATGGAGGTCTAGGGAGGAAACTAATAAAATAATAAAAAGATACATGAATGATCAAATAATTACGCCCATCTTCCCCTAAATAATAAGTAACCGGAACATTATTACCTCTGTTACTTCTGGAAACCAAAGCGTGAGTGCCGCGGCCATTTGTTTATTATGTTCCGACAGCCAGTCCCTCCTGCCCTGCCTTTGGTCTCCTTCACCATAAAGTGTCTGACTATTTATCTTGTTCTATCGGTGTTTTCAATCGGTTGGGGTTGCTCATTACCCCTTCACCACCTTCAGCACCTCCCTGCCCCCTCCTTCTCTTCCCCCTGCACCCTCCCTCTCCTCCCCCTGCGCACCCCCCCCCCCCCCTCCCTTCCGTACACCGCAACCCCACCTTCACCACCCCCCTTCTCCCTTGCCCCCTTATCCTCCCCCTGCACCCTCCTCCTCCCCCTACCCCCCTCCCCTTCTCCTTCCACCTACCCTCTCCCTGCACCCTCTTCTCTTCCCCCTGCCCCCCTCCTCCCCCCTGCCCCTCTTCTCCTCCCCCCTGCACTACCCTACCCTCTGCACCCTCCTCCCCCACCACCCTCCCTCCCCCCTGCACCCTCCTCCCACCTGCACCTTCTTCCTCCCCCCTACTGGAGTTCCCGAAAAGGGGCTCCAGTCCTGACGCTATTCTGGACTTACAGTGTGCTGGCCTATTAATCCAGAAGGGTTGATAGCATCTGAAGCCCTATTATAACTAACTAACCCCTATACCACCACCACTCTTCCCCCCTGCACCTCCCTCCTCCCTCTTCCCCCCCCCCCCCCCCTCTCGCACCCTTCCCCTTATCTCTCTCTCTCTCTCTCTCTCAATAAGATAAATAAGATAATGGATACTGATGATGTAGATAAACAGGTAGAAATATTTACAACTGTATTTATAGAATGTCTCGATAAATGTGCTCCAATAACTACAAAGGAGATAAAAAGGGCCCTATGCCCCTTGGATAAACAACACCATTAAAACCGCAATAAGCGAAAGGAATAAGCTACAAGCTGCATTAAAACACGATAGACAAAACAGAGATCTAGAGTCGAAGTATAAAACTGAGAAAAAACGAGTCAAGTCTCTCATAGCAGGAACAAAAAGTAAATTTTACCATGACCAATTTAATAATTGTAAAGGTGATACAGCATCAACTTGGAAATTAATAAAACAAATAGTTCCCAGTAATAAGAAATCTTCAAGTATCCAATCCTTTGATAACACGATAGAAAAAGTACAAAAATTTAACGATTTCTTTGCTAATGTAGGCAAATCATCGTATGAGAAATCACAAAATAACATTACACTAGACACAGATGAGAATACCGACCAACGATATGAGACTTCTACAACTGCTAACAATCTTTTTAGACTAAAACCAATTGACACAAATACTATAATTCTAACATTTAAGCAGCTTAAAGACACGAAAGCTTGTGGTTCTGATGGGATTTCTCTTCAGATGTTAAAAGATGCATTGTATGTTACAGTATCTTACTTAACCTGTATAATAAACACCTCTATAGTAACTGGTAAGTTCCCGAAAATGTGGAAGCATGCTATAATTAAACCAATATATAAAAATGGAGACAAAGACTGTGTTGGTAATTATAGACCCATTTCACTGCTCCCAATAGTATCAAAAGTTTTAGAGAAAGTCGCCACAAATCAGTATATGTCGCACTTGGAAAACAACAATCTGCTTTCTATAAGTCAACATGGTTTTCGGCCAAATTTATCAACGGAAACAGCCCTCACTTTATTAACTAATAAAATATATATTAATATGGATAACAAAAAAGTATCTTTACTAACACTGCTTGATTTGTCTAAAGCTTTCGACAGTGTCAGTCATCAAATATTGTTAGAAAAATGCAAAAAATTAAATATTGACTCATTCTGGCTTATGAATTACTTGACCGATAGGACACAGGCTGTGCAGTTGGGTGATACAGTCTCATCTACTTTACATGTAACATATGGAGTGCCTCAAGGCTCTATTCTAGGACCCATTCTATTTATTATATTTGTCAATGATTTACTAAACTATGTTAAAGATTGTTTGCTCATTCAGTATGTTGATGATACACAGATACTTCACTCAGGCACTCTGGATGAACTAACTAATATAATTAGCAAAACAGAAAATACACTCAAAATAGTGAAACAATATTTCCAGAGAAATGGTCTTATGTTGAATGCAAATAAAACTCACTGCATTTTCCTTGGCACTAGACAGCTTTTATCCCAAATACCCTCAAATGTATGTATACAACTCGATGATCATAAAATTATACCTTGTACAATGTAAAATGTAAAAAATTTAGGTCTACATATAGATTGTAACATGCTTTTCAACAAACACACAAGTGAACTGAACAAGAAAGTCATGGGAACGTTGATGTATGTGAATCGTATAAAAGGTAATTTTGACAAAGCTACTAGGGTCATTGTGAATCAATCGCTAATTTTAAGTTTGATAAATTATTGCATAATGATATGGGGTTCAACTAATTGCACTATATTAAATACTGTACAAAAAATGAAGAATTTTTCTGCAAAGGTAGCAGTGGGTGGAGCAAAAAAATACGACCATGTAACTCCGATAATAAAGGAATTAGAGTGGCTAAAAATAAAGCAAAACTATATATATGATACAGCTATTGCGGTGTATAAAGAAAGGCATAAGCTAATTCCAAACTGGCTAATAAACTTTCCTATTGTTAATGAAATCATAAATAGTAACACAAGACAGCAAAACCATCTATATGTACAGAGAACAAACACCTTTTATGGTGAACGATCGCTTTTGGTAGCAGGTCCTAAAATATGGAATAGGTTGCCGAGATCAGTAAAGGACACAAATAGCCTAAACACGTTTAAGCATATATTGAAAGATTATATTCTGCATGAAATGGATCTATAAACAAAAAATGTAATAATAATGTAACTGTCATTTTGTATAGATATTGAAGACTGTCCATAGTAACATACTAGAGATGTTTCTTATTGTAAATATGTATATATATAATGTATGTATTTTAATATGTTTTAATGTTTTATGTGAAGAACCATTGTAAAATGGAAAAATAAATATTCTGATTCTGATTCTGATTCTCTCTCTCTCTCTCTCTCTCTCTCTCTCTCTCTCTCTCTCTCTCTCTCTCTCTCTCTCTCTCTCTCTCAACAGGTGATTCTCAGGCAATGCCTCCTCTATACATGTATAGAGGAGGCATTGTCTCAGGCCACACTCTCACCTCCACTAGTCATTTATCACCTTCCACTCATGCACCTCCTTCCTCACGCACCCACCCACCCACCTCTCTCTCTCTCTCTTTCTCTCTCTCTCTCTTTCTCTCTCTCTCTCTCTCTTTCTACACTCTTTCACGCCTGGCTTTACTTTTCTTCCATCTAAATATTCCGTCTCTGCCACTCCCTATTCGCCTTATTTCTCCATTCCACCATACCACCTGTCCTCCCCCTCCACAGTACTCTTTCTACTCCTCTGCTCCTCCTCGACTCCACACACTCCTCCACACCACTCCTCCTCTACCCTCTTCCTACTACTCCTCCCCACCACTCCTCCTCCACAGCACCCCTCCTCCACAACACCACTCCTCCACACCACTATTCCACAACACCCCTCCACCCCTCCACACCACTCTCTCCACCCCTTACTTCCTCCACTTCGTGCCCTCTTTGTTAGCACCTGACGATGTTCACTGGACTAATTTATATCCCACTGGTCGAGAGAGAGAGAGAGAGAGAATGAGAGAGTCCACAACATATCAACAGCTTTTCTGAACATAAGAAAATGAAAACTAATGGAAATCTGCAGAAGGCCATATTAGCCCATAAGAAGCAGACCCCGTCTTCCCTATATCCCTACTAGTTCTTTCCCTACACTAAAATATATCTCCCACTACAACCTATATCCCCTAAACTTCATCTATCTTATAGCTCCGACTCTTCCAATTTCTCTCTCTCTCTCTATCTCTCTATCTCTCTCTCTCTCTCTCTCTCTCTCTCTATCTCTATCTCTCTCTCTCTCTCTCTCTCTCTCTATCTCTATCTCTATCTCTCTCTCTCTCTCTCTCTCTATCTATTTATCTATATATCTATCTATCTATCTATCTCTCTCTCTCTCTCTCTCTCTCTCTCTCTCTCTCTCTCTCTCTCTCTCTCTCTCTCTCTCTCTCTCTCTTATTCTCCAACCTATATATATATCCCCTACTACTAGTTTGCTTATTGCCAATCAAACTTAACCCCGTGAAAAAGATATATCAGAAGACTCCCTCCCTCCCTCCCTCCCTCCAACCAACCCCCCCAGCTCGAAGGTGACAAGGATGAGTGGGAAACAATTATGGTGCAACATGCTATAGAGCGGACGGGAAATTTATAGGGAAGACCGAAGAAAGTCATATATATATATATATATATATATATATACAAAATAAAATAAACAAAACTGCATTAAAAGACACATTACTTTAATGGGAAAGTTGTTTATATTGATTTTAATAATTGATCAGTGAAAAGGTTTGGGATATCATTAAATGTTGGTATATACTTGATCAATGTACCCTCATCAATGTACCCTCATCAATGTACCCTCATCAATGTACCCTCATCAATGTACCCTCATCAATGTACCCTCATCAATGTACCCTCATCAATGTACCCTCATCAATGTACCCTCATCAATGTACCCTCATCAATGTACCCTCATCAATGTACCCTCATCTACATTCTTTTCGTGGTGGGAGAAACAAAAAGAGAGAGAGTTACATATAGTTACATAGATACACAGACTACACAGACCTTGCGGTCCCCACTAGGTAGTCCGGACTTAAATGCTACACAGTGGAAGGCAAGGATAGCAAAGCAGAGAGAGAGAGAATGGTTGGAAGAGATGTGGAACTGGTGTATAAGAGAGAGAGAGAGAGAAAGACTGGAGAGATAAGAGAGAGAGAGAGGAGTCGATAGCTCCACAGGGTATAAAAATCTCCAGTGGTTAGGGTGAGGAAAGGCTGAGTAATTTGTTGACGGCACTCAGGTGATGGGGGGGGGAGGGTGGGGGGAGAGGGGGGAGGAGGAGGCAGGAGGAAATAGGAGGAGGTGGGAAGATGAAGAAAGGGGGAAGGAGGAAGAGGGGGAGTGAACGAAGGAGGAGGACAAACAAGGTAGGAATAAGGGGGTAGGAGGAGGAAGAAGGGGGAGGGGAAGAAGGAGTAGGAATACAAAGGAATACAAAGGAGAACAAACTGAGTCCTTACGGGGCAGTTTGGATATCTGAAACTATTAATCTATTGAATCCGAGGTAGAGAAAAGGGTAGCAAAGAAGAAGGCGTAGAGGAAGGGAGAGGAGCAAGGGTTTCATCACAAGGTTTCTATCTTGTAACCCGTACAGTATTTGAGGTCGTTTCATTGTATTATTTGAGCTATCATTAAGCTCTTTTATCCATACACGTTATTCGTATTACAGCTTTCAACCCCTACTGTACCGGTGCCGTCCTTTCAACCCCTACTGTACCGGTGCCGTCCTTTCAACCCATACTGTACCCTACTGTACCGGTGCCGTCCTTTCAACCCATACTGTACCGGTGCCGTCCTTTCAACCCCTACTGTACCGGTGCCGTCCTTTCAACCCCTACTGTACCGGTGCCGTCCTTTCAACCCATACTGTACCGGTGCCGTCCTTTCAACCCCTACTGTACCGGTGCCGTCCTTTCAACCCCTACTGTACCGGTGCCGTCCTTTCAACCCCTACTGTACCGGTGCCGTCCTTTCAACCCATACTGTACCGGTGCCGTCCTTTCAACCCCTACTGTACCGGTGCCGTCCTTTCAACCCATACTGTACCGGTGCCGTCCTTTCAACCCCTACTGTACCGGTGCCGTCCTTTCAACCCCTACTGTACCGGTGCCGTCCTTTCAACCCATACTGTACTGTACCGGTGCCGTCCTTTCAACCCTACTGTACCGGTGCCGTCCTTTCAACCCTACTGTACCGGTGCCGTCCTTTCAACCCCTACTGTACCGGTGCCGTCCTTTCAACCCCTACTGTACCGGTGCCGTCCTTTCAACCCCTACTGTACCGGTGCCGTCCTTTTAACCCCTACTGTACCGGTGCCGTCCTTTCAACCCCTACTGTACCGGTGCCGTCCTTTTAACTGTTTGTGTTGGCTACTTTTAGACGATTTATTTAGCTTAAAAAAGGGCCTCCAACAATTAACAAGCCTCGAACTGTCTCACTTAACCCTTTTTACAACCACAGATCCTTCTTAAGCTTCATATAATCGTCTAAATATAATATATAAGGCTTCGCTGGTACAGAAGGGGTTAAAATACCAGCATCTTCTACTACATATTCTGCGTTTAATGAGGTATTATAATCGGGAATTTCGATAATGGTTCTAAAGGTATATATTGTTTGTTAAAGCTAAATATTCATAGGACGATCCAAGCTGGCTACCGCTCAGTTATACAAATGTAGAGAAAGGCAGTATGAGAGAAAGAGAGAGAGAGAGAGGGGGGGGGGGGGGGGGGGGGTATATGACCAGCATGAGGCAGTATATGAGAGAGAGAGAAGATATAAATATGAGCAGTATTAGAGAGAGAGAGAGAGAGAGGGGGGGGGGGGGGTATATATATACAGTATATACACAGTATATATATGAACATAACACAGGAGGAGGGTATCAGGGCAGCATCGGGAGTGGGAGTATAGATCACACCTCAGGCACCCGGTTTGCATACACACAAATTATGGCCCATGGACAGCACACGCAGGGGGTTGGGGTGGGGTAGGTGGAGGGGTGGTGGGGGGGGGTGGAGGGGGTGGTGGTTAGGGGAGGAGGGGTAGGTAGGTGTGTGGGGTGGGTTGGTGGAGGGAGAAGGAGGAGGAGGGTGGGAAAGGATGGGTAGGTAGGTGGATAGGGTGGGTGGTGGGGGGAGGAGGAGGTTGTTGGGGTTGGAGAGGTAGGTGGGTGGGGGAGGGAGGAGAGGTAGGTGGGTGGGGGAGGAGAGGTAGGTGGGTGGGGGTTGGAGAGGGAGGTGGGTGGGGAAGGAGAGGTAGGTGGGTGGGGGAGGAGAGGTAGGTGGTTGGGGTTGGAGAGGGAGGGGGGTGGGAGGAGGAGGAGAGGTAGGTGGGTGGGGGAGGGGAGGTAGGTGGTTGGGTTGGAGAGGGAGGTGGGTGGGGAAGGAGAGGTAGGTGAGTGGGGGAGGAGAGGTAGGTGGTTGGGGTTGGAGAGGTAGGGGTGGGTGGGGGAGGAGAAGTAGGTGGGTGGGGGAGGAGAGGTAGGTGGTTGGGGTTGGAGAGGGAGGGGGTTGGGGAGGAGGGGTAGGTGGGTGGGGAAGGAGGGGTAGGTTGGGTGGATGGGGGGGGTTTGCTGGGGGAGGAGGAGGAGGGGGGGTAAGGAGGGGTAGGGATGGGTGGAGTTGTGGGGGGAGGAGGGGTAAATGGGTTGGATGGAGGGGTAGGTGGTGGGGAGAGTGGTAGGTAGGTGGATGGGGTGGTGGGGGAGGAGGAGGTGGTTGGGGTTGGAGAGGTAGGTGGTTGGGGTTGGAGAGGTAGGTGGGTGGGGTTGGAGAGGTAGGTGGGTGGGGTTGGAGAGGTAGGTGGGTGGGGGAGGAGGGGGAAGGGGATAATGGGAGGAGGGATAAGTGGGTCGGGACAATGAAGCGTCTTATTATCACCAAACTAAAGGAGCGAAACGTCATCAATTCTCCTAACCAATGGAGCGAAACAGCGGGGGTCCAAAAAGCCCCCCGCGGAAGAAATAGGGTTAGCGTGTAAACAAAGGTGGAAAGGAGCAAGGGTCAGTGCGTGTATGAGAGAGAGAGAGAGTGAGTAAGTGGGTGAGTGAGTGAGAGAGAGAGAGTGAGTGAGTGAGAGCCACAGGAGCAAGGGTACTCGCGTGTTAACCTGTAAACTATGGTGTGAGTGTGTGTGCAACATGTTAAGGGAGGAGAGAGAGAGAAGGGTACTTGTGTGTTAACCTGTAAACTATGGTGTGAGTGTGTGTGCAACAGGTTAAGGGAGGAGAGAGAGAGAGAGAAGGGTACTTGTGTGTTAACCTGTAAACTATGGTGTGAGTGTGTGTGCAACAGGTTAAGGGAGGAGAGAGAGAGAGAGCCATAGGAGCAAGGGTACTTGTGTGTTAACCTGTAAAGTCGGTGTAAACTATGGTGTGAGTGTGTGTGCAACAGGTTAAGAGAGAGAGAGAGAGAGAGAGAGAGAGCCATAGGAGCGAGGGTACTAGCGTGTTAACTGTAAATTATGGCGTGTGTGCAACAGGTTAAGGGAGAGAGAGAGAGAGAGCCATAGGAGCGAGGGTACTAGCGTGTTAACCTGTATATATGGTGTGTGTGCAACAGGTTAACGGAGAGAGAGAGAGAGAGAGAGAGAGCCATAGGAGCGAGGGTACTAGCGTGTTAACCTTTATATATGGTGTGTGTGCAACAGGTTAAGGGAGAGAGAGAGAGAGAGCCATAGGAGCGAGGGTACTAGCGTGTTAACCTGTATATATGGTGTGTGTGCAACAGGTTAAGGGAGAGAGAGAGAGAGCCATAGGAGCGAGGGTACTAGCGTGTTAACCTGTATATATGGTGTGTGTGCAACAGGTTAAGGGAGAGAGAGAGAGAGAGAGCCATAGGAGCGAGGGTACTAGCGTGTTAACCTGTATATATGGTGTGTGTGCAACAGGTTAAGGGAGAGAGAGAGAGAGAGCCATAGGAGCGAGGGTACTAGCGTGTTAACCTGTATATATGGTGTGTGTGCAACAGGTTAAGGGAGAGGAGAGAGAGAGAGCCATAGGAGCGAGGGTACTAGCGTGTTAACCTGTATATATGGTGTGTGTGCAACAGGTTAAGGGAGAGAGAGAGAGAGAGCCATAGGAGCGAGGGTACTAGCGTGTTAACTGTATATATGGTGTGTGTGCAACAGGTTAAGGGAGAGAGAGAGAGAGAGCCATAGGAGCGAGGGTACTAGCGTGTTAACCTGTATATATGGTGTGTGTGCAACAGGTTAAGGGAGAGAGAGAGAGAGAGAGCCATAGGAGCGAGGGTACTAGCGTGTTAACCTGTATATATGGTGTGTGTGCAACAGGTTAAGGGAGAGAGAGAGAGAGAGCCATAGGAGCGAGGGTACTAGCGTGTTAACCTGTATATATGGTGTGTGTGCAACAGGTTAAGGGAGAGAGAGAGAGAGAGCCATAGGAGCGAGGGTACTAGCGTGTTAACCTGTATATATGGTGTGTGTGCAACAGGTTAAGGGAGAGAGAGAGAGAGCCATAGGAGCGAGGGTACTAGCGTGTTAACCTGTATATATGGTGTGTGTGCAACAGGTTAAGGGAGAGAGAGAGAGAGAGCCATAGGAGCGAGGGTACTAGCGTGTTAACCTGTATATATGGTGTGTGTGCAACAGGTTAAGGGAGAGAGAGAGAGAGAGAGAGCCATAGGAGCGAGGGTACTAGCGTGTTAACCTGTATATATGGTGTGTGTGCAACAGGTTAAAGAGAGAGAGAGAGTGTGTGTGTATGTGTGTGTGATAGAGAGCGAGAGAGAACTAATGTACTACGACCCGATACCTTAGTGGTGTGTTAAGGTGTAAACAAATGTGCCAAGGAAGGAGGGCACTCGCGCGTTAACCAGTAAACCAGAGTGTGTGCAACAAGTTAAGAGAGAGAGAGAGAGAGAGAGAGAGAGAGAGAGAGAGAACTAATGTACTACGACCCGATGGTTCACTTTTTGGTCGATTGTTTTCATTTATTAATTATTTGTTCTAGTTTCCTCCCTAGACCTCCATCAAACTTAAAAGAAAATATCCATTAGATCCCCCTTCTAGAATAATTTGTACATTTTTCGGTAGAAAGATGTCCCGACCGAAGGCCGACTCTTCCAAAATTACAGGCTCACTATCGTTCGCCAGGAAAAACATTTACACCTAAATAGCACGAAAGACCTTAGGAAAGGGGGCGGAAGTCTGAACATTGACAAACTAATGGAGCAAACATCTTAAAATCTAAAAACTAATCGGGGCTAAACATGAGGGAGAAGGGGATCTAGAAAAACGGTTCATCTCCCCTTAAGAGAGAGAGAGAGAGAGAGGGGGGGGGGGGGTGCTAAAGTACAAAAGATCAGCACGTGCTCTCTTCCTTCTCCCACCCGCGAAGTATTTTTATTTGTTTTTGCTTTTGTACAACCGAGATGAGGGGGTCTTTTGGGATCTCCTCTGTTCGCTCTATTAGTTTGGATATTTAAGACGTTTCGCCTCGTTATTTTGGCGATAATAAGACGCTTCACCCCATTCAGATGATTATTTTTATATTTGTTTGGGGGGGAGAGCCTGTAACTTAGAAAAATGGGCCTTCGGTCAGGACATTTTTCTAAGATTTATTTGTATAATTAGCTGCTCGAAAATGACAAAAGCAAGCAAAATCCTCAATAATTATTAAACAAAACATCATGATATCCCCCAAGACATCGGACCAGATAGTGTTAATTTGAGCATGATGTATATTAGCATTAATTAAGGGGAGATGGGTCGATTTTCTAGACCCCCTTCTCCCTCCCGGTTAGCCCCATTAGTTTTCAGATTTTAAGATGTTTCCCATTAGTTTGTCGAATTTAAGAGCTTTCACCCCATTTATTTGTCAATATTTAGACCTTTCGTGCTATTTGGGTGTCGATTTATCCTGACGAGCGATAGTTAGCCTGTAATATGAAGAGGATGGAATATATATATATGCACAATCATTATGTATACCGATCTAATTACAGTCTATGTAGTCTAGTTCAAGGGAGCCCACCTCGCTTTTTTCTCTTTCTCTCCCTGTCTCTTTGGCTTGTATCCATTGGCCCCATTCAGCCCACTGTTTTAAGACGTTTACCTCCATCCAGGTGTCAATATTTTCCTGGCGAGCTGTAGCGAGCCAGCATATATATAGTTTTGTTTTGACAGCAAGGTAAATTCGTACATTTTTCGATAGAAAAATGTCTCCGGCGAAGCCGGATTTCTCCATACACTGCTGGCTCGCTGTCGCTCGCCAGGAAGATATCGACACCTGGATGGGGATAAACGTCTTAAAACAGTTGGCTGAATGGGGCCGAATGGATACAAGCCAGGGAAAGAGAGAAAAGGAGAGAAAGATAAAAAAAAAAAAAACAGTGACCCACCTTAAACTCACGCATCTTTCGGTGGGAACAACAAAACAAATAACTGAATCGGGTTGGGTCAAGGAGATTCGCTCGTACAGTCGGCCTAATAAGTGATGTCTCGGCACCAGTTATGTTTCGATCAATAATTGGTATCAACAGTATTTACGCATGATTTCTTCTTTTTTGAGTGAGATATACCACCATGTTCCTACACTTACCCACCCTATTCAACATCTGACAGACATTAATACAGCCAAACGTAATGAGAGCTGAGAATTGACTTATTAGCGCCACTGTACACTGCCACAAATAATACGGTGAAGACAACAAAACAAAGTAACAGAATCAGGTTGCGTTAGGAAGATTCGCTCATACGCTACCACAAACTTTACGGTGTAGATAGAATATCAACTAACTGAATCAGGTTGCGTTAGGGAGATTCGCTCATATACTACCACAAAATCCACGGTGAAGAAAACAAAACAAAGTAACAGAATTGAGTTGCGTTAGGAAGATCGCTCATACACTACCACAAACTTTACGGCGAAAATAACAAAACAAACTGAATTGGGTTGCGTTAGGAAGATTCGCTCATACGCTACCACAAACTTTACGGTGAAGACAACACAACAAACTGAATTGGGTTGCGTTAGGAAGATTCGCTCATACGCTACCACAAATTTTACGGCGAAAATAACAAAACGAACTAACTGAATTGGGGTGCGTTAGGAAGGTTCGTTCATACGCTACCACAAACTTTACGGTGATGACAACAAAACAAACTGAATCAGGTTGCGTTAGGAAGGTTCGTTCATACGCAGAAAATAACAAAACAACGTAACTGAATCGGGTTGCGTTAGGAAGATTCGCTCACACACCCTACCACTACCAACACCACCTCATGAGCCCTAGCCAAACCAGCCATCCCCCACCAAACACCTTAAGGGGAGATGGGTCGTTTTTCTGATCCCCTTTCTCCCTCGTGTTAAGCCCCATTTGTTTTGAGATTATAAGACGTTCGGCCCATTATTTTGGCGATTTTAACACCTTTCGCCCCATCTTCGGTGTCAATTTTAAAACTTTTCGTGCCATTTAGGTGTCGATTTTTCCTGGCGAGCGATAGCGAGCCTGAAAATTTAAGAGGAACCGGCCTTTGGCCGATAAATTTTTCTACCGAAAAATGTACAAATTTATCTTGAAGGGGGGTCTAGGGTATGTTTTTCTAAGCTTGCTGGAGGAAACATAAGAAATAAAGAAATAAATTAATTAATAGACCATAAAAACGGGCCATTCCCCCTTAACTGGCGTGAATAATACAGATAAATGACCGGCGCGCCATAAAACAAATAGAAATAATAAATAAAACAAATGGCAATAATAAATAAGCGAGGGGGGTGGGGTGGGAGGAGGGACGCCGGCGGACACATAAATCCCAGGAGGGCTGACGGGATCCTGATGAGACCATTATTCAGGTGATCAGTTACGGAGAGTGAGGCTCCCCTTCCTTCCTTCCTTCCTTCCTTCCTTCCTTCTTAGCTAGTTTTATGTTTTTCCTACTTACTTATTTTACCTACCTATCTATCAACCCTACCTACTTACCTACCTACTCATCCTACCTACCTATCTATCAACCCTACCTACTTACCTACCTACTCATCCTACCTACCTATCTATCAACCCTACCTACTTACCTACCTACTCATCCTACCTACCTATCTATCAACCCTACCTACTTACCTACCTACTCATCCTACCTACCTATCTATCAACCCTACCTACTCACCCTACCTACTCACCCTACCTACCTACCTATTCACTCTACCTACTCACCCTACCCACCTACCTTACCTACCCCCCCAACTCACCCTACCCAGCTACCCACCTACCTACCTACCCTACCTACCCACCTATCTACCCACCTATCTATCCTACCTATCTATCCTACCTATCTATCCTACCCACCTATGTATTCTATCTAACTACCTACTTACACTACCTACCTACCCACCTACCAACCCACATATAAAGCCCATCTATACCCATCAATATTTTCCCTCTTCTCCTACCTACCTTTCTGTTCTTCTTATCTACTTACACTTACCTCCTACCTACTTACCTAACTAGCCCACCTATTTACCCTCCAATACCCACTCACCTATCTGCCTACCTACATATCTAACCAACCTACCTACCTACCTAAAATATCCCACCTAGTAACCCACCTACCTACCTACCTACCTACCCACCTACCCTACGAACCTATCCCCCTACTTATCCATATACACCTATAGTCTATTCGCTGTAAGTAGGCGAGAAATCATGACCTCTATCCTCTGTAACTCAAAAAGGGCTAGAGCACATGGGTTGTAAAGTAAATTTCCACATCTATTCCTTGACTGACTCTTCCCAAATGGTAGAAATATTAGCTCGATTATTCTTGTCGTTTTTTGAGTTACAGAGGTTAGAGGTCATGATTTCTCGTCTACTTACAGTGAATAGGCTATAACCATCGTCTACTTACAGTGAATAGGCTATAACCATCGTCTACTTACAGTGAATAGGCTATAACCATCGTCTACTTACAGTGAATAGGCTATAACCATCTTCGTCCCTACTCAGCAGCTCTACATCCTCCCTATTTCTTTATTGGGCTATCCATCTTGTCTATAACCTACCTTTGTACCTACCCACCTACCTACCTACTTACCTGCCATATCTACTCCACCTACCTACTCTACTTGCCCATCCACCCCCCTACCTACCTACCTCACCTATCTATCTATCCTATCTACCCATCCTATCTACCCACCTACCTACATACCCACCAACCCACCTACCCACCAACCCACTTACATACCTACCTATCTACCTACCTACCCACCTACCTAGCTACCTACCCTACCTATCTACCTACCTACCTACCTACCTACATCTCTACCCCCCTACTTACCTCCCCTATCCACCCACCTAGCTACCTACCCACCTACCTACCTACCTAGCCAATCTACTCCTACCCCATAGTCCATCTACCTACCATCATCCACTGTACATACCTACCCACCTTCCTTCCAATTTACTTTTCTACCCATTTACCCTTCTACTTACTTGCCTATAACTACATGTCTCTACCTATCAACCTACCCACCCACCTACCTACCCTACCTACCCTATTTACCTACCTACCTACCCACCTACCTCTCTACTTACCTACCTATCCACCTACCTACCTACCCAATCTACTCCCCCTACCACATAGTCCCTCTACCTACCATCATCTACTGTATATACCTAACTAACTTCCTTCCAATTTACCTCTCTACCCCACCTACCCATTTACCTTTCTACCTACTTGCCTACCTACATATATACTTAAATAACTGTTCTTTCTACGCACCACCTACCTACCCACCCACTCACCTACCTACCTACCTACCTACCTACCTACCTATCTACCCCCCCTACCTACCTACCTACCAACCAACTGACCAACCAACCCACCCATCCACCTATCTACCTACCTACGAACCTAACTACCTACCTACCTCCCTACCTCCCTACCCACCCACCCACCTACCTACCCACCCACCTACCTACCCAGCCACCTACCTACCAACCAACCCCACCTATATACCTACCCCACCTACCTACCTACCAACTGTACCTACCTGCCAACTTGCCTACCAACTAGCCTACTTACCTACCAACCCACCCATCTACTTACTTACCCACCTACCCTACCTACCTACCCACCCACTTACCCACCTACTTACCTACCTACCTGCCAACTTGCCTACCAAGTAGCCTACCTACCTACCAATCCACCCATCTACTTACCTACCCACCTACCCTACCTACCTACCCACCCACTTACCCATGTACCTACCTACCTACCCACCTACCCACCATCCCACATCACCTGCCTATACAATATACCTATTATATCTATCACCTTCCTATATACCTACCTTTCTACCCTCCCTACCCACTCCCCTACATAACCTACCCACCTATCAAACCCACCTACCCCATCTATCTAGCCCACCTACCCACCTATCTATCGGTAGAGTTGTGCTTGTCCTGAGATCGTAAAATAATGGACAAAATTAATACCATTAGGAGATACGATGACGCATTTCTGTCCTGTTTTCCGGCAATCAATGGAAGATATTATTCAGATTAGAAAGGGTATGTGGAAGTCAGAGGGTTAATTGAGATAGTCTTTACCCTGATTATTCCCACAGATCCTTCTTAAACTGTATATACTCGTCTAATGGTAGCCAGAATGAACGTGGAAATGTGTCATAATCTAATGGTTAATCAAGTATCTAACCTACATATCATATCTAAGCAATTAACCCTTTCAGTACCGGTGCCGTCCTTTTAACTCTATTCTGGCTACTATTGGACGGTTTTATTCAGATTAACCCCTTCTGTACCGGCGACGTCTTTTTAATTTGATTCCAGCTAAATTTAGACGACTTTATGAATCTTAGGAAGGATATATGGTAGCTAAAAGGAATAACTGAGATAGTCTGCTGTAGCCTTTTATTGAGTTGATGGCCTTCCTGAGCTGTACAAAATCGTCTAATAGTCACCATAATATAATGAAAAGTACATCACCGGTACAAAAGGGGTTAAAAAAGATCCCCCACCAATAAACAGGCTTCGAACTATCTCACTTAACCCTTTTCACTACATCAGATCCTTCTTAAACTGCACAAAATCGTCTAAACACAGCAATAATTGAATACAAACGACGTCGCCGGTACAGAAGGGGCTAATCAATTCATATATTCTTCATACTCTTAATAAATCCCAAAGTAATTACTCTAATGTGAAAATTATCTTAGTAATCATAATTTAAGTGTGACTTCGAATAGTTAACACATTCAATAACTGAAATATAGAAATGGCGGAAAAATCACTCGAGTGAATCCGTATTTATATTCACAGTTCACTATTTTATATGATCGTATCAGTAGATGCCCACCTCTCCGTCTCATCGAGACAGAGAAAGGGGCGCGAGGGAACGCGAAATTGGTCCCGGACCCTGAGCATTGGAAACCTTTAATCTTGTTTCTGTTTGAGCTCTGTCTTGAAACGGCCACCCCTAGCAATGGGGTATGTGCCTGAGTACATACATACATACATACATACATACATACATACATAGATGCAACATGGTGCTTTTATCTATTTGTATTTGTTTTTCATTTTTGTTTTTCCTTCTGTTTTTTCTATTATTATTTGTGTTAAGGGGAGGTTTTTAGTTTGGTCTCTAGATATCCATCAAGCTTAAGATTACACCCCCTTGAGCCCCTTTCAAGATAAATTTGTACATTTTTCGGTAGAAAAATGTCCCGGCTGAAAGCCGGTTCCTCTTAAATTACAGGCTCGCTATCGCTCGCCAGGATAAAATCGACACCCAAATTGCACGAAAGGTCTTAAAATTGATAGAAAGGGGTTGAAAGTTCTTAAAATTATCAAAGTAATGGGGCGAACGTCTTAAAATTAGAAAAGCAATGGGGCTAAACATGAAGGAGAAAGGAGTCAAGAAAAAACTCCCTCAAGTGGAAATCTCCCCTGAACAATATGGTATGCTAATGCTATTAGTTTTGTTATCATCGGTCAATGATCAGACCCTACCACTTCACCATACATACATCAGACCCTACCACTTCACCATACATACATCAAACCCTAACACTTCACCATACATACATCAAACCTTACCACTTCACCATACATACATCAGACCCTACCACTTCACCATACATACATCAAACCCTACCACTTCACCATACATACATCAAACCCTACCACTTCACCATACATACATCAAACCCTACCACTTCACCATACATACATCAATCCCTACCACTTCACCATACATACATCAAACCCTACCACTTCACCATACATACATCAAACCCTACCACTTCACCATACATACATCAAACCCTACCACTTCACCATACATACATAAAACCCTACCACTTCACCATACATACATCAGACCCTACCACTTCACCATACATACATCAAACCCTACCACTTCACCATACATACATCAAACCCTACCACTTCACCATACATACATCAAACCCTACCACTTCACCATACATACATCAAACCCTACCACTTCACCATACATACATCAAACCCTACCACTTCACCATACATACATCAATCCCTACCACTTCACCATACATACATCAAAACCCTACCACTTCACCATACATACATCAAACCCTACCACTTCACCATACATACATCAAACCCTACCACTTCACCATACATACATCAAACCCTACCACTTCACCATACATACATCAAACCCTACCACTTCACCATACATACATCAAACCCTACCACTTCACCATACATACATCAAACCCTACCACTTCACCATACATACATCAAACCCTACCACTTCACCATACATACATCAAACCCTACCACTTCACCATACATACATCAATCCCTACCACTTCACCATACATACATCAATCCCTACCACTTCACCATACATACATCAATCCCTACCACTTCACCATACATACATCAATCCCTACCACTTCACCATACATACATCAAACCCTACCACTTCATCATACATACATCAAACCCTGCCACTTCACCATACATACATCAATCCCTACCACTTCTCCATACATACATCAAACCCTACCACTTCACCATACATACATCAAACCCTACCACTTCACCATACATACATCAGACCCTACCACTTCACCATACATACATCAGACCCTACCACTTCACCATACATACATCAGACCCTACCACTTCACCATACATACATCAAACCCTACCACTTCACCATACATACATCAAACCCTACCACTTCACCATACATACATCAGACCCTACCACTTCACCATACATCAGACCCTACCACTTCACCATACATACATCAAACCCTACCACTTCACCATACATACATCAATCCCTACCACTTCACCATACATACATCAAACCCTACCACTTCACCATACATACATCAATCCCTACCACTTCACCATACATACATCAATCCCTACCACTTCACCATACATACATCAATCCCTACCACTTCACCATACATACTGTACATCAATCCCTACCACTTCACCATACATACATCAATCCCTACCACTTCACCATACATACATCAAACCCTACCACTTCACCATACATACATCAAACCCTACCACTTCACCATACATACATCAAACCCTACCACTTCACCATACATACATCAAACCCTACCACTTCACCATACATACATCAGACCCTACCACTTCACCATACATACATCAGACCCTACCACTTCACCATACATACATCAAACCCTACCACTTCACCATACATACATCAGACCCTACCACTTCACCATACATACAGCAAACCCTACCACTTCACCATACATACATCAAACCCTACCACTTCACCATACATACATCAAACCCTACCACTTCACCATACATACATCAGACCCTACCACTTCACCATACATACATCAGACCCTAGCACTTCACCATACATACATCAGACCCTACCACTTCACCATACATACATCAGACCCTACCACTTCACCATACATACATCAGACCCTACCACTTCACCATACATACATCAGACCCTACCACTTCACCATACATACATCAGACCCTACCACTTCACCATACATACATCAGACCCTACCACTTCACCATACATACATCAGACCCTACCACTTCACCATACATACATCAGACCCTACCACTTCACCATACATACATCAGACCCTACCACTTCACCATACATACATCAGACCCTACCACTTCACCATACATACATCAATCTCCGAATATTACCATTAAGGGGAGATGGGGCGTTATTCTGGTCCCCCTTCTCCCTCATCTTTAGCCCCATTAGTTTTCAGATTGCATGAAATTCGGCCCATTAGTTTGGCGATTTTAAGACCTTTCGCCCTTTCCTTAGTCAATATTGAGACTTTTCGTGTCATTTAGGTGTCGGGTTTTTTTCCTGGCGAGCGATAGCGAGTCTGTAATTATAAAAGAAACCGGCCTTCGGCTGGGACATTTTTCTACCGATTTGTTTTTACATTTATTTTGAAAGTGGGTCTAGGGGTGTTATTTTGAAGTGGGTCTAGGGGTGTTATTTTGAAAGTGGGTCTAGGGGTGTTATTTTGAAAGTGGGTCTAGGGGTGTTATTTTGAAAGTGGGTCTAGGGGTGTTATTTTGAAAGGGGGTCTAGGGGTGTTATTTTGAAAGTGGGTCTAGGGGTGTTATTTTGAAAGGGGGTCTAGGGGTGTTATTTTGAAAGGGGGTCTAGGGGTGTTATTTTGAAAGGGGATCTAGGGGTGTTTTTTTAAAAGGGGGTCTAGGGGTGTTATTTTGAAAGGGGTCTAGGGGTGTTATTTTGAAAGGGGGTCTAGGGGTGTTATTTTGAAAGGGGGTCTAGGGGTGTTATTTTGAAAAGGGGTCTAGGGGTGTTATTTTGAAAGGTGGTCTAGGGGTGTTATTTTAAGCTTGATGGAGGTCTGGCGAGGAAACTAAAAAATATATGAATATATAAATTAATAGACCAAAAAACTAGCCACTATCCCCTAAATAAGTTATCTTGTGAATAAATCAATGTTATTTGATAACAAATCAAATGTACAGTATATCTGTGTATCACTGGTTGCCCCCAAATAATCCCTTTAATCTTATATTGAAGCTCGCGTTTTTTTTTTTTTTTTTTTTTGGGGGGGGGGCTGCTCCTTTTTTTGCGATAGTTGGCGAAAATAAGACGTTTCACCCCATTCAGGTGTTGATTTTATTCCGGGCGAGCTTTTTCACCCCCCCCCCTCCCCTGCTCCTGACGCTGGAGTTACATGTTGCGAATCAAAGTAAAACAAACCCGAAAGAATTCTATAGTTATATCAGAAAGAAAAAAGTAGTTACTTCAACTGTTGGACCGTTAGTCGATGAAAATGGAGAATACACCAAAGACGAAGTACAAATGAGTAATGCCCTCAATACCTTCTTTGCATCAGTTTTTACAACCGAAGACCTCAGTGATATCCCTACACCATCGCCGATTCAGATTGATAATTCAGATGTTCTAAGCAATATCACCGTTACAGAGAGAGAGAAGTATTGAATTGTTTAGATAAACTCAAGGTAAATAAAACGCCTGGACCTGATACAATCTCACCTAGAGTTCTAAAGGAAGCTAAGGATGAGCTCTCCAAACCACTGACATTGCTATTCAATGAATCCTTGCAGTCTGGGACTATGCCTGATCAGTGGAAGCTAGCCAACGTAACACCGATATTCAAAAAAGGCAGCAAATCCCTACCCAGTAACTATCGTCCAATTAGCTTAACCTCAATTGTATGTAAAATGCTAGAAACGGTCATAAGAGACAGACTCGTAAATCACTTAGAGGCAAATAACTTACTTAAAGATACTCAACACGGCTTTCGTAAAAAAACGTTCCTGTTTAACAAACCTCTTAGACTTCTTCCACGATATCCTCAACCTCTACGATGAGAGTAAAGCTGTAGATATTATATACCTTGATTTTCAAAAGGCCTTTGACAAAGTTCCCCACAAACGTTTACTGCTAAAACTAAAAGCGCATGGAATACAAGACGGTGTGTTGAAATGGATAGAAAATTGGCTCAGCGACAGAAAGCAAAGAGTAGTCATAAACGGTAAGGCATCTAAATGGACCAATGTAAGTAGCGGGGTACCCCAGGGATCGGTACTAGGACCAATTCTCTTTCTAATTTACATCAACGACATAGATGAGGGTCTCACCTGTACAATCTCAAAATTTGCTGACGATACAAAAATTGTAAATAGCGTACTCTCAAAAGAACAAGTTGACGATATGCAACACAATCTAGATAAATTGTCATGTTGGGCCCAAATTTGGCAAATGAGTTTCAATGCGGATAAATGTAAAGTACTACATATCGGATACCTAAATGAGAA
Source organism: Paralithodes platypus (assembly GCA_032716605.1). Classification (NCBI taxonomy): domain Eukaryota; kingdom Metazoa; phylum Arthropoda; class Malacostraca; order Decapoda; family Lithodidae; genus Paralithodes; species Paralithodes platypus. Next base: position 6,997,335 of record CM064553.1, on the reverse strand, counting down.
AGCAAACTATTCGATGAATGGCACTCAGCTTAAGAATGTAAACAAAGAAACCGATCTGGGAGTAACAATATCGAGTAACCTAAAACCGAGTCAACAATGTTCAGAAGTTGTTAAGAAGGCAAACAAAATAATTGGCTTTATAGGCAGGTCATTTGAGCATAAATCCAAAGAAGTTATCCTAACCCTTTACAATTCCTTAGTCCTCCCTCTTCTGGAATACTGCGTTCAATCCTGGTGCCCTTATTACCAAAAACATATAAACAAGCTAGAACGAGTTCAACGTAGAGTTACCAAAATGATACCTAGCCTAAAGAACAAACCATACGAAGAGCGTCTTAGAGAATTAAATCTATTTCCTTTAACCCAGCGCAGATTAAGAGGTGACTTAATTCAAGTATTCAAAATCATCAAAGGCATCGACAATATGAACTGTAGTAAGTACTTCACTATCGACCAATCTAATTACACGCGGGGAAACGGTTGCAAAATTATTGGTAAATTTTTTAACTCACACGAATCTAAGAATTTCTTCTTCAATCGAGTTGTCAACTTGTGGAATGGGGTTCCCCGAGACGTTATAGACTGCAGCACCGTTGATTGATTTAAACTCCGCTTAGACAAATATCTCGCATCAAACCCGCGACTGACTGCGTTTGTAAATGAATAACTTTATTTTATCCCCCCCCTCAGTTACTAACCCATCTGTCCCCTACTAACTTCCTAATCCTGCCACGGACATTAGTTCTAGGGCAGTAGTTCCCTTTCCAATGTTCCCTTACCCACTCTAAACCACTGTTTGGACACTTGATCCTCAGTGTTTTGGAGGACAAGCAGCCTAGAAGGGTCACTAGACTGTTGTTTCTTGATTTCCTTTGTACTCCTTTGTACTCCTTTGTACTCCTTCCCTCCTCCTCTCTCTCTCTCTCTCTCTCTCTCTCTCTCTCTCTCTCTCTCTCTCTCTCTCTCTCACCCATAACCCTATCACGCCCCCCGCCCGCCCCCTCGTGCCACCATGCCCGCCCACCACTCTCCTTATCTGGCCGCCCACCAATATCCCCAGCCTAGCCTCAGCCATCCTGCCGCCCATCTACCCCCCCCCCTCACCTCTCTCTCTCTCTATCTATCTATCTATCTATCTATCTATCTATCTATCTATCTATCTATCTATCTATCTATCTATCTATCTATCTATCTATCTCTCTCTCTCTCTCTCTCTCTCTCTCTCTCTCTCTCTCTCTCTCTCTCTCTCTCTCTCTCTCTCTCTCTCACTCTCTCTCTCTCTCTCTCTCTCTCTCTTTCTCTCTATCTATCTATCTTTAACTATCTTTCATTCTCTCTCTCTATCTATTTATCTCTCATTCTTTCTCTCATTCTTTCTCTCTCTCTCTCTCTCTCTCTATCTCTATCTCTATCTATCTATCTATCTTTAACTATCTCATTCTCTCTCTCTATCTATTTATCTCTCATTCTTTCTCTCTCTCTCTCTTTTTCTCTCTCTCTCTCTCTCTCACTCTCACCCTTATATACCTGGTTATCCCCTGTCCACTCTTCAATTTCTACTCCACTTGGCTTTCAACTCTTCCTTGTCTAGAAAGAAACTACACTGCAATAATTCTGCCCCATACAAACTACACTGCAATAATTCTGCCCCATACAAACTACACTGCAATAATTCTGCCCCATACAAACTACACTGCAATAATTCTGCCCCATACAAACTACACTGCAATAATTCTGCCCCATACAAACTACACTGCAATAATTCTGCCCCATACAAACTACACTGCAATAATTCTGCCCCATACAAACTACACTGCAATAATTCTGCCCCATACAAACTACACTGCAATAATTCTGCCCCATACAAACTTTAACCCCTTCTCCACCGGCGACGTGTTTCTAATGTTTAGCCTTTCTTTATTTAGAGGGTTTTGTGCAGTTTAAGATGGATATGTGTTGGTAAAAAGGGTTAAGGGGGTGACCTTTTTTTGTCTGTCCTTTTCTCTCTTTCTCTGGCTTGTAACCATTCGGCCCCATTCAGCCAACTTATTTAAGACGTTTGTCCCCATCTAGGTGTCGATTTCTTCCTGGCGAGCAATAGCGAGCCAGCATTATATGAAGAAATCCGGCTTCGCCGGAGAAATTTTTCTATCGAAAAATGTACAAATTTAGCCTGGTGTCAAACAAAAATAAAAATATGCTGGCTCGCTACCGCTCACCAGTAAAAAATTGACACCTGGATGGGGATAAATGTCTTAAAACAGTAGGCTGAATGGGGCCAAATGGATACAAGCCAGAGAACGATAGAAAAGGACAGAACAAAAACAGGTCACCCCCCCCCCCCTTAAGTGAGATAGTTCGAAGCCTGTTAATTGCCGGAGGTACTTTTGAAACTGAATAAAATCGTCTAATAATAGGTGTATACTCAAGTTAAAAGGACGTCACCGTTACTGAGAGGGTTAAGGGGAGATCTCCACTTGAGTGATTTTTTTCTTTACCTCTTTCTCCCTTATGTTTAGCCCCATTGCTTTTGATATTATAAAACGTTCGCCCCGTTAGTTTGGCGATTTTAAGAACTTTCACCCCATTTTAAGACCTTTCGTGCCATTCAGGTATCGATTTTATTCTGGCGAGCGATAGCGATCCTGTAATTTAAGAGGAAACGGCCTTCGGCCGGGACATTTTTCTACCGAAAAATTTACAAATTTATCTTGAAAGGGACTCAAGGGGGTGTAATTTTAAGCTTGATGGAGGTCTAGGGAACAAACTAAATACCTCCCCTTAAGAGGGGAGACCTGTTTTTGTTTTCTCTGGGTTGTATCCATTTGGTCCTGTTCAGCCTACTGTTTTAAGACGATTATTCCCATCCAGATATCGATTTATACCTGGCGAGCGATAGCGAGCCACCATATTTTGGATAATGAGTTAGATAGATTGCTTAATTTGTACATTTTTCGATAGAAAAATGTCTCCGGCGAAGCTGGATTTCTCCATAAATTACTAGCTCGCTATCGCTCGCCAGGAAAAACGACACCTGAATGGGGATAAATGTCTTAAAACAGTAGGCTGAATGGGGCCGAATGGATACAACCAAGAAAGAGCAAAAGAACAGGTCACTATAATAATAATAATGATGTCGTCCAATGTACCTAATTGATCAATGGCTTCAATTCCAAGGTAGAAGGTACAGGAATGTCTGTCATCATTGGCAGAGTGTACAGTTATCCACATAAGTTATATTCCTCTCCGTGATCTTATACATGGAGATATAGTGCGCATGATTGCATTAAGGGAAGGTTTCTAGTTTGTTTCCTACTCCTCCAGCATTCTTAAAATTTCACCCCTTGACCCCCTTTCAAGATAAATTTGTACATTTTTCGGTAGAAAAATGTCCCGGCCGAAGGCCGATTACTCTTAAATTAAAGGCTCGCTATCGCTCGCCAGGATAAAATCGACACCTAAATGGCACGAAAGGTCTTAAAATTGACAGAATGGGGCGGAAATTCTTAAAAATCACCAAACTAATGGGGCAAACGTCTTAGAATCTCAAAAGCAATGGGGCTAAACATGAGGGAGAAAAGGGGTCAAGAAAAAAGTCCCTCAAGTGGATACCTCCCCTTAAGAGTGTATTGTCTTGTGCAGTGGTTAACTCTTCTGATGATGAGTCCACTGATCATTGAGAAGAAACAAAACACACTCGCTATAGACCACTTGCGAGTTTCAGGCTATAAGGAAGTTGGTGCCGTAAACATCGATATTAAGGGGAGGTATTTAGTTTGTTCCCTAGACCTCCATCAACCTTAAAAATAAACCCCTCGAGTCCCTTTCAAGATAAATTTGTACATTTTTCGGTAGAAAAATTTCCCGGCCGAAGGCCGGTTCCTCTTAAATTATAGGCTCGCTATCGCTCGCCAGGATAAAATAGACACCTGAATTGCACGAAAGGTCTTAATATGGGGTGAAAGTTTTTAAAATCGCTAAACTAATGGGGAAAACGTTTTATAATATCAAAAGCAATGGGGCTAAACATGAGGGAGAAAGGGGTCAAGAAAAAAATCCCTCAAGTGGAGATCTCCCCTTAAACGGAAATGCAATAATAATGTAGGTTTCTGATGAATAAAAAGTATATTGAATTGGGTTTTATAATGTTATCATCGTATTAGAACCGTATCATAGCTGGTAATTCTTCTAAATATCAACATCTACAGCTCCAACTTCCTTATAGAACAAAACTCGCAAGTCGTCATGCATGCTATTTTTGTTCGCATGTGTGGGGAGGCTCCACCCATACCGCACTTCTCGAAAAAGTAGAGTGAAAAGCATTTTGTCTCATTAACTCATTTCCTCTTACTAGTTCCCTAAATGTCTTTCTACACGCCGCAATGTTGCTTCTCTTTCACTTTACTATCGCTATTACAACAATCGGTGTTCTTCAGAGCTGTTTCAGTGCATACCTCCTCCCTTACGGCGAGTGCGACAGTCTCACTCTTATTTTGTCCAGCTCTCCAACCCAAGAATTGGCAAATTTTCTCAGTCTTTCTTCTACTCAACAAGTGAACTCTGGAACTCTATCCATCAACCAATCTGGCCCTCATCTTATGACTTAACCCCTTCTTTCCCGGCGACGTCTATTTTTATATTTCACCTACATTCAGACGATTTTATGAAGCTTAGGAAAGATATATGGTAGCTAAAAGGATTAATTGAGATAGTCTGTAGCCTTTAAATCAGTAGGCGGCCTTCCTAAGCTGTACAAAATCGTCTAACAGTGCTCAGAATATAATGAAAAGTGCATCACCGGTACAGAAGGGGTTAAGCATTTCGACCCCCATTGAATTCGGCCCTGTCACTCTTTCGGCTTTGTGGGAGACACTCGTTACAGGCAACCTGCCTTTTGTCTCCTTCGTACACATAGGGAAAAAAACATTTGGGAAGATTTAACCAGGTATTGGGTGTGGAAACTTACAGCCCATTAGCTCTGGCCCTTTTTGAGTTACTGATGTTAGAACATTTAATATTTTTGGCCTACTTATAATGAACAGACTTTAGACAGAAAGTTGAGCGCATGGCAGGACCAAAGATGTGTTCAGTGTTCAATATAAAATGGTGTCGGTTTTGCAGTGACTTACATAAAATGATCACCTCCGGCTTCATTTGTTGAACTATATCTCTATATGAAGACTACATCCATTAAATAGTTACTTGGGAGTTGTACATACTAAAGGTGTTTAAGCACATTTGTGTATATATATATAATATTATGTTTAAAAGTGTGTGTGTGTATGTGTGTGTGTAGTCCAGCGTGAGTATGAAGATGCGAGCTTGTGTATAATGTATGTGTATAAATGCATGTGTGTGGTGTGCGTGTGTGTGTGTGTGTGTGTGTGTGTGTGTGTGTGTGTGTGTGTGTGTGTGTGTTTAGGTACAAGATGAATTAAGGATCGTTCTCAAATTATTCCACTTCTGCCCGTACCCTTGAGTCCATTCATTCATTTATACTGCAAGTCATTCATTCATTTATACTGGCGGCCACACATCATAATATTCAACACCACACACTAATAATTCATCCACACTATGCTATAAGTCAACAAGGGCTATTTATATATATCACTTACTTAATCATTTCTATTTGTCTTAGTTAATCACTATCAAAATATATTTGATGTTGTTATATATACAGTATATATATATATATATATATATATATATTATTATTTTTTATTTATTTTTTTATTTATTTCTGTATGTATGTATTTATTTATTTCTGTATGTATGTATTTATGTATGTATGTATTTATTTATTTCTGTATGTATGTATTTATTTATTTCTGTATGTATGTATTTATTTATTTCTGTATGTATGTATGTATGTATGTATTTATTTATTTCTGTATGTTTGTATGTATTTATTTATTTCTGTATGTAAGTATTTATTTATTTCTGTATGTATGTATTTATTTATTTCTGTATGTATGTGTTTATTTATTTATTTCTGTATGTATGTATTTATTTATTTCTGTATGTATGTACGTATTTATTTATTTCTGTATGTACAGTATGTATGTATTTATTTATTTATTTCTGTATGTATGTATTTATTTATTTATTTCTGTATTTCTGTATTTCTGTATTTCTGTATGTATGTATTTATTTATTTCTGTATGTATGTATTTATTTATTTCTGTATGTATGTATTTATTTATTTCTGTATGTATGTATTTATGTATTTCTGTATGTATGTATTTATGTATTTCTGTATGTATGTATTTATTTATTTCTGTATGTATGTATTTATTTATTTCTGTATGTATGTATTTATTTATTTCTGTATGTATGTATTTATGTATTTATGTATGTATGTATTTATGTATTTATGTATGTATGTATTTATTTATTTCTGTATGTATGTATTTATGTATTTCTGTATGTATGTATTTATTTATTTCTGTATGTATGTATTTATTTATTTCTGTATGTATGTATTTATTTATTTCTGTATGTATGTATGTATTTATTTATTTCTGTATGTATGTATGTATTTATGTATTTCTGTATGTATGTATTTATTTATTTCTGTATGTTTGTATTTATGTATTTCTGTATGTATTTATTTGTTGATTTCTGTATGTATGTATTTATTGATTTCTGTATGTATGTATTTATTTATTTCTGTATGTATGTATTTATTTATTTCTGTATGTATGTATTTATTTATTTATTTCTGTATGTATGTATTTATTTATTTCTGTATGTATGTATTTCTGTATTTCTGTATGTATGTATATATTTATTTCTGTATGTATGTATTTATGTATTTATGTATGTATGTATTTATTTATTTCTGTATGTATGTATTTATTTATTTCTGTATGTATGTATTTATTTATTTATGTATGTATGTATGTATTTATGTATATGTATTTATTTATTTATTTATGTATGTATGTATTTATATATTTATTTCTGTATGTATGTATTTATTTATTTATTTCTGTATGTATGTATTTATTTATTTATTTCTGTATGTATGTATTTATTTATTTATTTCTGTATGTATGTATGTATTTATTTATTTATGTATGTATGTATTTATATATTTATTTCTGTATGTATGTATTTATTTATTTATTTCTGTATGTATGTATTTATTTATTTAGTTCTGTATGTGTATTTATTTTTATTTCTGTAGTTACTTATTTATTTTTATTTCTGTAGTCACTTATTTATTTTTATTTCTGTATGTATGTATTTATATATTTATTTCTGTATGTATGTATTTATTTATTTATTTATGTATGTATGTATTTATTTATTTATTTCTGTATGTATGTATTTATTTATTTATTTCTGTATGTATGTATTTATTTATTTATTTATGTATGTATGTATGTATGTATGTATTTATTTATTTATTTCTGTATGTATGTATGTATGCATTTATTTATGTATGTATGTATGTATTTATTTTTGTATGTATGTATTTATGTATTTCTGTATGTATGTATTTATTTATTTCTGTATGTATGTATGCATTTATTTATTTATTTCTGTATGTATGTATGTATTTATTTCTGTATGTATGTATTTATGTATTTCTGTATGTATGTATTTATTTATTTCTGTATGCATGTATTTATTTATTTATTTCTGTATGTATTTATTTATTTATTTATTTCTGTATGTATGTATTTATTTATTTATTTATTTCTGTATGTATGTATTTATTTATTTATTTCTGTATGTATGTATTTATTTATTTATTTCTGTATGTATGTATTTATTTATTTATTTCTGTATGTATGTATTTATTTATTTATTTCTGTGTGTATGTATGTATTTATTTATTTATTTCTGTATGTATGTATTTATTTATTTATTTATTTATTTGTTTGATTATCTACTTATTATTGTATTTATCTATTTAGTGTTATTTGTTTATGTTATTTATGTGTTATTTAGTTAGTTATATAGTTAGTTAGTTAGTTGATGTATGTTACTCTCAATTCCCATGTCCATAACTAGTCCTTAAAATTATCCTGAATAAACCTTATTAATATTGGTTAATTTAGTGTATATAATGTATATCCTGGTATAGTGCTATCCCCACACCAATTAACCCTACTAACAGATTGTGAGGGCAAGCTTTAAATATCAGTTATAGTACATAATGAGAGAGAGAGAGATCCCCTCCTTCGCTCCATTACTTTGAAGATTTTTAGACGTTTCACCCAATTACTTTGCCGATAATATGACGCTTCATCCTATTTAGGTGTTGATTTTAATGTATGTGTGAGCGACATCCAGCCAGTTACTGTCTGCCAGTAACGTACAATCTCTCGGCCTTCGGCCGAGAGATTGTTTTATCAAACAATGTACAAATTTAGCTTGGATCTGATCTAGGTGGGCATTGTTTAACTTCAAAGAAGTCTGGGAAACCGGTTTTGTTAAGCCGGTATCACACGAGAGCTTTTATAGTCAACATTCGATGATCAACATTTTTCTGGCAACATTTCTGGAATATTTTGCACTGGTATCGGAAACTAGACTGTTGCTAGATGAATTTAGGTGACCGAAATATTCTAAATGTTGACCTCATAAGCTGCCAGACCAGTGTTGAGGATAAATGTTGAGTGAAAAAGCGCTCGTGTGATACCGGCTTAAGTCTAGGGGACAAACTAGAATTCATTGCTCGAAATTTGTAAAAGCAAGCATACTCTTTAGTCATAATAAAACAAAATATCATAATTATGTAATTAGACCTACATTATTTTCACTCCAAGCAAACACCTCCAAATGAAAGTAATGAAAGCATGTGATCCTCCCGTGATTCAAACCTGTGACACCCCATACAGGACTTATGCACTCTAACCATTACACCACCAAAACTGTTAAGGGGAGATGGGTCGCTTTTCTGGTCCCCCTTCTTCCTCATGCTTAGCCCCATTAGTTTTCAGATTTTAAGACGTTCAGCCCATTACTTTGGCGATTTTAAGGCATTTCGCCCCATTTCTTTGTCAATATTAAGACTTTTCGTGTCTTTAGGTGTCGATTTTTTCCTGGCGAGCGATAGCGAGCCTGTAATGTAGGATGAAACAGCCTTCTATTGGTACGTTTTCTACCGAAAAATGTACCAATATATCTTGAAGGGGGATCCTAGGGTTGTTGTTTTGTTAAGGGGAGGTATTTAGTTTGTTCCCTACTTTTTCATAAAGCTTAAAATTACAGACCCTAGACCCCCTTTCATTATTCGGTTGAAAAAATTCCCGGCCGAAGGCCGGTTGCTCTTAAATTACAGGCTCGCTATCGCTCGCCAGGAAAACATCGACACCTTAACGGCACGAAAGGTCTTAAAATCGACAGAAACGGAGCAAAATGTCTTAAAGTATCCAAACTACTAGGGCGAAGGTCTTAAAATCTCAAAAGCAATGGGGCTAAACATGAGGGAGAAAGGGGTCCAGAAAAAAATCCCTCAAGTGGAAATCTCCCCTTAAGTTTGATGGAGGTCTAGGGAGGGAGCTAGAGAAATAATAGATACATGAATAAATCAACCCAAAAGTGAACCATCTCCCCCTTAAGGGAGCCCACCTCGCTTTTTGTTTTCTCTTTCTCTCCCTCTCTCTTTGGCTTGTATCCATTCGGCCCCATTCAGCCTACTGTTTTAAGACGTTTACCCCTATCCAGGTGTCAATATTTTCCTGGAGCGGTAGGGAGCCAGCATATATATATTTTTGTTTTAACAGCAAGCTAAATTTGTACATTTTTCGATAGAAAAATGTCTCCGGCGAAGCCGGATTTCTGCATAAAATGCTGGCTCGCTATCGCTCGCCAGGAAGGAATTGACACCTGGATGGAAATAAACGTCTTAAAACAGTTGGCTGAATGGGGCCAAATGGATACAAGCCAGAGAGAAAAGGAGAGCAAGAGAAGAAAAAAAGCAGGTGACCCCCCTTAAAGGTTGAGCGTATGACCACGCTTAATAACCCACCAACCAGCAGACCAATTGACCACTTGCGAGTTTCGCTCTATAAGGAAGTTGGAGCTGTAGACATCGATAATTACCAGAATTATCACCTAAAATACGGTTGTAGTGCATTTATATAATACGGTTGTAGTGCATTTATATAATACGGTTGTAGTGCATTTATATAATACGGTTGTAGTGCATTTATATAATACGGTTGTAGTGCATTTATATAATACGGTTGTAGTGCATTTATATAATACGGTTGTAGTGCATTTATAAAATATATATAAACACATAAAACCAAATTCAACACACTTTTTTATCCATTAGAAACTTTTATTATTTTTGTATTTCTGTTTAATATCGATGTTTATGGCTTCAACTTCCTTATAGCCTGAAACTCGCAAGTGGTCAATTAACCTCCCTAACAGGTAGTGAGGGAGGCGCTTCTAACATCAATCCTACACTAATTCATTGTCTGTTAAGGGGACAGTGGCTGTTTGTTTGGTCTATTAATTCATTGTCTGTTAAGGGGACAGTGGCTGTTTGTTTGGTGTATTAATTCATTTATTCATATATGTGTTTTAGTTTCCTCCCTAGACCTCCATTAAGTTTAGAAAAGCACCCCCGAAACCCCCCTTCAAGATAGATGTGTAAATTTTTCGGTAGAAAAATTTCCCGGCCAAGGGCCGATTCCTCTTAGAAATACAGGCTAGCTTTCGCTCGCCAGGAAAAAATCGACACCTAATTGGCATGAAGGGTCCTAATATTGACAAAGAAATGGGGTGAAAGGTCATAAAATGCCCAAACTAATAGAACCAACGTCTTAAAATCTCAAAACTAGTGGGGCTATGCATGAGGAAGAAAGGGTACCAGAAAAACGGCCCATTTGCCCTTAATAACCGGTAAAGCAATTAACCTTCTTAACAGGTAGTGAGGGAGCGCTTTTTAACATCAATCCTGGACTAATTCATTGGCTTTAATACCGGAAGTTGGCGGTTAAGTGATGTGTGTGTGAGAGAGAGAGGGTGTGTCTGAGTGTGAGTATGTGTGTGTGTGTGAGTGTGAGTGAGAGAGAGAGAGAGAGAGAGAGAAGGGAGGGATACCGAAAGGAGCCCAATTATTATAAAGTATGAATATGAATGAATAGTGAGTGAGAGTGGATGGTGACAGAATAGTAACACCCATGAGAGAGAGAGTTACATAGAGTTACATTGATATACAGACTACACAGACCTTGCGGTCCCTACTAGGTAGTCCGGACTTAATGCTAAAATAGCATTTGCTGCACAGTAGAAGGCAAGGATAGAAAGCAGAAGGCTCTCTTCCCACCCACCTCTCCATTAAGTTGGGGAAAGAAGTCCCCCAACAGAATGAGAAAAACCTCTACTGGGATATTTATAGTAAAGGTCGAAGTTGAGAAATATTAATTACTACTGATGTTTAACCTATTATATACTACTGATGCTTAACCTATTATATACTACTGATGCTTAACCTATTATATACTACTGATGCTTAACCTATTACTGATGCTTAACCTATTATATACTACTGATGCTTAACCTATTATATACTACTGATGTTTAACCTATTACTGATGCTTAACCTATTATATACTACTGATGCTTAACCTATTATATACTACTGATGTTTAACCTATTACTGATGCTTAACCTATTATATACTACTGATGCTTAACCTATTACTGATGCTTAACCTATTATATACTACTGATGCTTAACCTATTATATACTACTGATGTTTAACCTATTACTGATGCTTAACCTATTATATACTACTGATGCTTAACCTATTATATACTACTGATGTTTAACCTATTACTGATGCTTAACCTATTATATACTACTGATGCTTAACCTATTATATACTACTGATGCTTAACCTATTATATACTACTGATGTTTAACCTATTACTGATGCTTAACCTATTATATACTACTGATGCTTAACCTATTACTGATGCTTAACCTATTATATACTACTGATGCTTAACCTATTATATACTACTGATGCTTAACCTATTATATACTACTGATGCTTAACCTATTATATACTACTGATGCTTAACCTATTATATACTACTGATGCTTAACCTATTATATATTATATACTACTGATGCTTAACCTATTATATACTACTGATGCTTAACCTATTATATACTACTGATGCTTAACCTATTATATACTACTGATGCTTAACCTATTATTTATGTTATTTGTTTACCTATATTATTCCCACCTCCTCAAAATGAATGTCTAGACTTCTTTTGAATGTGTCAATTGTCTCACATTGTACCACTTTCTCTGGCAATTTGTTCCACTCGATGACCACACTGTAGGTGAAGAAGTGCTTCGTGACAGCCAGATTCGCTCTCCTGGTGTTTAATTTAATTCCATTTTCCCGAGTTAATGAAAAGTGAATCTACATCAATTTTGTCAAATCCCTTTAGTATCTTAACCCTTTCACGCACATATGACGCAGAGGTTGCCAGATTAGCAATAAGAAATAGAGTTATCTCACTCTTATAATTACCTCTCCACAATTAGTTTCCTGCCCACAGCTAACTCAAAGACAACTGCAGAGGTTGAAGTAACTAAACTAAAGGTTTATAAATACCCCTGATGGTAAAAAATGTTTTAAAGTATCCCCAAAGGCTCAAAATCGCGTCATTTGTCGGAGAGGGTCAAAACACTCGATTAATTGACCACGCAATCTTCTTTTCTTAGGTGAAAACAAATTAATGTTTGTAGTGTTTCATAATAGAGAGAGAGAGAGAGAGAGAGGGGGGCCCCGTAGGTAGCAAACAAGAATATTAGGATAATAATCAAAGAGACCGAGGTAAAATTGCCTTAAGCATCCATCACACTAATTTATTGTCCGCAACAGCGGAAGTAGTCCATAACAAGAAATAATTAAGTAGTAAGTAATGAGACAGATATTAGAGAGAGAGAGAGAGAGTAGGCAAGGGTTTAGGTACAGCGAGAGAAAATATATATGGAGAGAAAATATTGTGTGTGTGTGTGTGTGTGTGTATGTGTATGTGTGTGTGTGTGTGTTGAGTGAGTGAAATAAGCTAGTGAAAAGGAACATACAACTAAAATAATGAACCTATTAACAGATTACCTGAAGCATCCATCCTCCCCCACTAATTACCTGAAGCATCCATCCTCCCCCACTAATTATCTGAAGCATCCATCCTCCCCCACTAATTACCTGAAGCATCCATCCTCCCCCACTGATTACCTGAAGCATCCATCCTCCCCCACTAATTACCTGAAGCATCCATCCTCCCCCACTAATTACCTGAAGCATCCATCCTCCCCCACTGATTACCTGAAGCATCCATCCTCCCCCACTAATTACCTGAAGCATTCATCCTCCCCCACTAATTACCTGAAGCATCCATCCTCCCCCACTAATTACCTGAAGCATCCATCCTCCCCCACTAATTACCTGAAGTATCCATCCTCCCCCACTAATTACCTGAAGCATCCATCCTCCCCCACTAATTACCTGAAGCATCCATCCTCCCCCACTAATTACCTGAAGCATCCATCCTCCCCCCACTAATTACCTGAAGCATCCATCCTCCCCCACTAATTACCTGAAGCATCCATCCTCCCCAACTAATTACCTGAAGTATCCATCCTCCCCCACTAATTACCTGAAGCATCCATCCTCCCCCACTATTTACCTGAAGCATCCATCCTCCCCCCCTAATTACCTGAAGCATCCATCCTCCCCCACTAATTACCTGAAGCATCCATCCTCCCCCACTAATTACCTGAAGCATCCATCCTCCCCCACTATTTACCTGAAGCATCCATCCTCCCCCACTAATTACCTGAAGCATCCATCCTCCCCCACTAATTACCTGAAGCATCCATCCTCCCCCACTAATTACCTGAAGCATCCATCCTCCCCCACTAATTACCTGAAGCATCCATCCTCCCCCACTAATTACCTGAAGCATCCATCCTCCCCCACTAATTACCTGAAGCATCCATCCTCCCCCACTAATTACCTGAAGCATCCATCCTCCCCCACTAATTACCTGAAGCATCCATCCTCCCCCACTAATTCAATGCCATCAACACCGGAAGTGGACTATAATGAGAGCGACTTAAGGGGGGTGACCTGCTTTTTGTTATTTCTGTCCTTTTCTCTCTTTCTCTGGCTTGTATCCATTCGGCCCCATTCAGCCAACTATTTTAAGACGTTTATCCCCATCTAGGTGTCGATTTCTTCCTGGCGAGCGATAGCGAGCCAGCATTATATGAAGAAATCCGGCTTGGCCGGAGACATTTTTCTTTCGAAAAATGTACAAATTTAGCCTGCTGTCAAACAAAAATAAAAAATATGCTGGCTCGCTACCGCTCACCAGTACAAAATTGACACCTGGAGGGGGATAAACGTCTTAAAACAGTAGGCTGAATGGGGCCAAATGGATACAAGCCAAAGAAAAGATAGAAAAGGACAGAACCAAAACAGGTCACCCCCCTTAAGAGACTCGCCTGCCTCGGTGTGTTGTCAGGGGGGAAGGGTTTATTTGATGATCGACTTTTGTGTTCGTTTATTAGTTTTTTTTAGTTTCCTCGCCAGACCTCCATCAAACTTAAAAAGAAAAAAACGTTCCCAAAATCCTGCTTCTAGATACATGTATAAAATTTTGTGCAAGTCGATGGCCTGTTTCTCCTTAATTACAGGTTCACTTTCGCTCGCCAGGATAAAATCGACACCAAAAAGACACGAAAAGTCTTCATATTGACAAAGAAATTGGGTGAAAGGTCTTAAAATCGCCAAAATAATAGACTGAACTACTTAAAATCTAAAAAGTAATGAAGCTAGACATGAGGAAGAAGTGGGACCAGAAAAAACAATTACCTCCCCTTAACACAGCCGCCCTTAATTGTCCCTTTATAGGTTAAGGGGCGGATGGTTCCCTTTATAGGTTAAGGGGGGATGGTTCACTTTATAGGTTAAGGGGCGGATGGTTCCCTTTATAGGTTAAGGGGCGGATGGTTCACTTTATAGGTTAAGGGGGGGATGGTTCACTTTATAGGTTAAGGGGGGGATGGTTCACTTTATAGGTTAAGGGGGGGATGGTTCACTTTATAGGTTAAGGGGGGGATGGTTCACTTTATAGGTTAAGGGAGGATGGTTCACTTTATAGGTTAAGGGGGGGATGGTTCACTTTATAGGTTAAGGGGGGGATGGTTCACTTTATATAACTTAAGGGGGGATGGTTCACTTTATAGGTTAAGGGGGGGATGGTTCACTTTATAGGTTAAGGGAGGATGGTTCACTTTTTTGGGCGATTTTTGCATGTATTCATTATGTTTCTAGTTTCCTCCCTAGACCTCCATCAAATTATAAAAAAAAAAACTTCCATTAGATCCTCCTTCTAGATTTGTTTGTACATTTTTCGGTAGAAAAATGTCACGGCCGAAGGCCATTTCTTCCAACATTACAGGCTCACTATCGCTCGCCAGGGAAAAACTCGACATCTAAATAGCACGAAAGGTCTAAATATTGACGAAGAAATGGGGCGAAAGGTCTTAAATTCGACTAACTAATGGGGCAAACATCTTAAACACCTGAACACTAATGGGGCTAATCATGAGGGAGAAATTGGCCCATAAAACCGGCCCATCACTAAATCTAGTCACTAAATTAAGTCACTAAATTTGATCATGCGAGGAGTCAACATAATTTGGACCATTGAAAAAAAAAAAAAAAAAAAAAAAAACACACACACACACACACAGCCCCACAAAGGGTTAACACTATCTGGTCCGACTCTTGGGGGTTATTATGATATTTGGTTGTATTACTATTTGAGGACTTGGCTTGCTTTTGCCATTTTAGAGCAATGCATATTTTAGTTTGTCCCCTACACTAAAAAAAACGCCTTCACAGACTTCCTTCAAACTAAAAAATGGTCACCCAGACCTTCTTTAAGGGGAGGTCTCCACTTGAGGGATTTTTTTCTTGACCACTTTCTCCCTCATGTTTAGCCCCATTGCTTTTGATATTATAAAACGTTTGCCCCATTAGTTTAGCGATTTTAAGAACTTTCACCCCATATTAAGACCTTTCGTGCAATTCAGGTGTCGATTTTATCCTGGCGAGCGATAGCGAGCCTGTAATTTAAGAGGAACCGGCTTTCAGCCGGGACATTTTTCTACCGAAAAATGTACAAATTTATTTTGAAAGGGGCTCAAGGGGGTGTAATCTTAAGCTTGAAGGATATATAGGGACCAAACTAAAGACCTCCCCTTAAGTTAAATGTGTACATTTTTCGATAAAAAAAGTGTCCCTCCCGAAGGCCGATTTCTTCTAAGTTACAGAGTCGCTATCGCTCGCCCAGAAGAAATCGACACTTGAATGGAGTGAAGCGTCTTATAATCATCAAACTAATATAATTAAACTTCTTGAAATGTTCCGAGCAAAGGAGTGAAACCAGGGGAGAGGGGGAGGAGTAAATGTCCACTACCCCCCCCTCCCCCCTTACCCCCCCCCCCCCCCCGCTTCCTCTCGAACTATAGTCGGTTCCATTTCATCTGACACCAAATTGAATCCCTTAAGCCGCTGTCACACGAGCGAATTTTCCGTCAATTTTCCATGAGCAAGTTTGTTCTCGTTATATTTTGGGACTATTTTGCACTGGTATCGGTAACTAGACTGGAGGTAGAGTATGTTAGACGGTTGAATTCTGATAAAGTCTAATTTTTGAAGCTGTCAGACCATAATTGCCCGTAAAAATTGCTCGAAAAACGGCTCGTGTGACTCCGACTTAACCCAACTGATGTTTCTATACTTCATGGCATAATCGGAATGTATCGTGTCTCAGCATTATCTAATTACCGAGTTTGCTTAACCCATTCAGTACCAGGGACGTCCTTTTCATCATATTCTGGCAAATATTAGACGACTTTATTCAGCTTAGGAAGGACCTCTAGCAATGACGAGACTTCAGACTATCTCAACCAACCTTTTTAACGACCACAGCTCCTTCCTAAGCTGCATAATATCGTCTAAATATAGCTAGAATAAAATGTATAACACACGTCGCTGGGACTCAAAGGGTTAATTAGGAACACACTTAATTTCAGAATGTTGGTAATAGAGGAGTAATTGAAGTAAGGATGTTGTAATTTAGTGGCAGATGTTGTGAAACCGAGAACTAGGTATGATTAAGGGGGGTCGCATGTTTTGTTTTATCTTTCTCTTCATTTCTCTCTTTCCCTGGCTTGTATCCATTCGGCCCCATTCAGCCAACTGTTTTAAGACGTTTATCCCCATCCAGGTGTCGATTTCTTCCTGGCGAGCGAGCCAGCATTGTAGGGAGAAATCCGGCTTCGCCGGAGACATTTTTCTATCGAAAAATGTACAAATTTAGCTTGCTGTCAAAACAAAAATATGAATATGTTGGCTCGCTACCGCTCGCCAGGAAAATATTGACACCTGGATGGGGGTAAACGTCTTAAAACAGTAGGCTGAATGGGGCCGAATGGATACAAGCCAAAGAGAGAGGGAGAGAAAGATAAAAAAAGCGAGTTGGGCTCCCTTAAGCCACCGTCTCGCACTAATTCACTGTCGTCAACACCGGAAGCGATCCATAATGAGAGAGAATTAAGAGACTCCTGCCTTAGTGTGCTAATGGCGAGTTTACTAGAGGACCGCCAGCAAATGCATGGTGAGACAACTGTTGATATTATGATATACAATTGCTTTATTGTTTAGCCATAGCCCATATTTAGGACATTTATTTTAACTTGCCCATTAACTAAAAAATAATATATAAGTAAAACAATCAATAAACAAAACGCCTCCCCGGACCCCCTTCAATCTGATAAACGGCCCCTAGACCCCCTTCAAGGTAAATTTGTACATTTTTCGGTAAACAATAATGTTCCAGTCAAAGGCGAGTTTATCTTGAATTTCAGGCTCGCTATCGCTCACCCAGATATATCTACACCAAATTTGACGAAACGTCTTGAAAGCATTCACCCCAAACTAAGTCACTGTCATCCACACCGGAAGTGGTCTATAATGAGAGAGACTTAAGGGGGTACTACTCACTTTTTCTGGACTCCCTTCTCCCTCATGTTTAGCATAATAGTTTTGAGATATTAAGACGTCCGTTCCGTTAGTTTGGCTGTTTGGAAACGTTTCGCCCCATTTCTTTGTCAATATTAAGACATTTTGTGTAATTTAGGTGTCGATTTTTTCCTGGCGAGCGATAGCAAGCTTGCAATTATAGAAAGAACCTTCGACCGGGAATTTTTTCTACCGAAAAATGTACAAATTTAACTTGAAAGGGGGTCTAGGGGGGTACTTTTTTAAGCTTGATGGAGGTCTGGCAAGGAAACTCAAAAGTAAAATAATATATAAATATGTAGACCAAAAAGCAAACACTGTCTCCTTAAGGGGAGGTTTTTAGTTGATTCCCTAGATTTTCATCAAACTTAAAATTACTCGCCCTAGACCCCCTTTAAAGATAAATTTGTAATTTTTTTGGTAGAAAAATGTCCTGGCCGAAGGCCGATTCCCCTTAAATTACAGGCTCGCTATCGCTCGCCAGGAAAAAAAAGACACCTAAATGGCACGAATGGTATTAAAATTGACAGAAATGGGGCGAGGGTTCTTAAAATCGCCAAACTAATGGGGCGAACGTCTTAAAATCTCAAAAGCAATGAGACTAAACATGAGGGAGAAAGGAGTCAAGAAAAAAATCCCTCAAGTGGATATCTCCCCTTAACAGACTCCTGCCTCGGGGTACTACCAAGGAGTCTGTCAGTGTTCCTTAACAGACTCCTGCCTCGGGGTACTACCAAGGAGTCTGTCAGTGTTCCTTAACAGACTCCTGCCTCGGGGTACTACCAAGGAGTCTGTCAGTGTTCCTTAACAGACTCCTGCCTCGGGGTACTACCAAGGAGTCTGTCAGTGTTCCTTAACAGACTCCTGCCTCGGGGTACTACCAAGGAGTCTGTCAGTGTTCCTTAACAGACTCCTGCCTCGGGGTACTACCAAGGAGTCTGTCAGTGTTCCTTAACAGACTCCTGCCTCGGGGTACTACCAAGGAGTCTGTCAGTGTTCCTTAACAGACTCCTGCCTCGGGGTACTACCAAGGAGTCTGTCAGTGTTCCTTAACAGACTCCTGCCTCGGGGTACTACCAAGGAGTCTGTCAGTGTTCCTTCACTGAATATATTATAATGCCTGATAAAGGGTTTCTGTTTTGGTCTTGATGGTGTGATGGTTAGTGTTTAAGATCTCTATGTGGTAGCCCAGGTTCGAATCCCGGTAGGATCACATGCTTTCATTAATTTCATTGGGAGGTGTTTAGCGTTGGGAGTGAAATTAATCAATTAGATATATATATATATAAGATAATATATCAAGTTGCTCCTTGACTATAAAAAATAACAGATCAACTCCTTCAATCTTAAAAACGGCCCATAGACCGCCTTTAAGGTAAATGTGTACATTTTTTTGGATGACAAATTTCCCGGCCAAAGGCCGCTTTACTTTAAACTTAAGGCTCACTGTCGCTCGCCCAAAATATATCGACACAAAATTTTATGAAACGTCTTTATATGTCCACACTAATGGAGTTAAACAGGTGTGTGTGTGTTTGTGTGTGTAGGGGGAGGGGGTGGGGGGGGGGGGGAGGAGCAGATGTCCCCCCCCCCAAAAAAAAAAAAAAAAATCTTATCAGACAAGTAGTTTAAGTCTTCATCCCCACACTAATTCAACGTCATCAACACCGGAAGTGGTCTATAATGAGAGAGACTTAATATACTGTTACAGAGCTTACTAGAGGACCGCCATTAAACACACAATGGGGCACCTCTTGATATTCTGGTTTATCTTTTGTATTCTTCTGTTTTATTATTTTCCATATTTAAGACATTTAGTTTTAATTGACCCTTGGCTAAAAAATAAAACTCACCCGCCTCCCCAGAGCCCTTCAATCTTATAAATGTCCCCCTAGACTCCCTTCAAGCTAAATTTGTACATTTATTTGGTAGAAAAATTTCTCGGCCGAAGGCAGGCTTCGCCTTATTTACAAACTCGCTATCGCCCGCCCTATCGCTCGCACAGAACAAAAGTGCATACCTGAATGGGACGAAGGCTTTATAATCGCCAAATCATTGTATTGAATCGTCTTGAAATTGTCAGTCCAATGGAGTGAAATAGGTGAGTGGGGGGATGTAAGTGTGTGCATGTGTGGGGGGGGGGGGGCAAGGTATGCATCCACCCCACACTACATCATTCACTGTCATCCACACCGGAAGTGGTCTGTAATGAGAGAGACTTAAGAGACTCCTGCCTCGGTGTGGTACTGGAGAGACTCCTGCCTCGGTGTGGTACTGGAGAGACTCCTGCCTCGGTGTGGTACTGGAGAGACTCCTGCCTCGGTGTGGTACTGGAGAGACTCCTGCCTCGGTGTGGTACTGGAGAGACTCCTGCCTCGGTGTGGTACTGGAGAGACTCCTGCCTCGGTGTGGTACTGGAGAGTCTCTTGCCTCGGTGTGGTACTGGAGAGACTCCTGCCTCGGTGTGGTACTGGAGAGACTCCTGCCTCGGTGTGGTACTGGAGAGACTCCTGCCTCGGTGTGGTACTGGAGAGACTCCTGCCTCGGTGTGGTACTGGAGAGACTCCTGCCTCGGTGTGGTACTGGAGAGACTCCTGCCTCGGTGTGGTACTGGAGAGACTCCTGCCTCGGTGTGGTACTGGAGAGACTCCTGCCTCGGTGTGGTACTGGAGAGACTCCTGCCTCGGTGTGGTACTGGAGAGACTCCTGCCTCGGTGTGGTACTGGACAGCTTAAGGGGAGACAGTTGGTTTTTCGAGTCCTTCTCCTCCCTCATGTTTAGCTCTACTTATGAGATTTCAAAACATTCGCCCCATTAGTTTGGCGATTATCAGACCTTTTGCCCCATTTTTTTGCCAATATTAAGACCTTTCGTGCCATTTAGGTGTTGACTTTTTCCTGACGAGCGATAGCGAGCCTGTATTTGAAGAGGAATCGGCCTTCGGCCGGGACATTTTTCTACCGAAAAATGTACAAATTTATATGTGGGTGTTTTTTTAAGCTTGATAGAGGTTTAGAGAGCAAACTAAACCCCTTCCTTAAACCATTGAGCCGAACCAGTAAATTATGCTGCACAATACCGTCTGAGCTCTCTTAAATTCATTAGTGGTGGTGATACTGTCAAACTTGTCAACTAAACACAATCCTATTCATACAATCCAGTTTAAGGAAGGATGGGCCGGTTTTCTGGACCACTTTCTCCCTCATGTTTAGCCCCATTAGTTTTCAGATATTAAGATGTTTGCCCCATTAGTTAGTCGATTTTAATACCTTTCGCCCAATTTCTTCGTCAATATTTAGACCTTTCGTGCTATTTAGGTGTCGATTTTTTCCCTGGCGAACGATAGTGAGCCTGTAATGTTGGAAGAACCGGCCTTTGGCCGGGAAATTTTTCTACCGAAAAATGTACAAATTAATCTAGAAGGGGGATCTAATGGATGTTTTTTTTTAAATTTGATGGAGGTCTAGGATGGAAACTAGAAAAATACTGAATATATGCAAAAATCGCCCAAAAAGTGAACCATCTCCCCTTAATTACCCCCGTATATCGCGTTTCCATATGTCAATGCTGGTATTAACCCGTACAGTGCCGGGGACGTCCTTTTCATTGTATTCTGGCAATGATTAGACGATTTTATTCAGCTTAGGAGGGACCTCAAGCAAAAATAATAAGGCTTCAAACTATGTCAACCAACCCTTTTAACTAAGCACAGATCCTTCTTCAGCTGCATAGTAGCGTATAAATATAGCTAGAATGAATTATAACACACGTCGCTGGTACTCAAAGGGTTAAGGTGAGGCTGATGGACTGTTGAGGTTAAGGGGAGATGGGTCGTTTTTCTGGTCCCCTTTCTGCCTCGTGTTAAGCTCCATTTGTTTTCAGATTTTAAGACGTTCGGCCCATTAGTTTGGCGATTTTAATATCTTTCGCCCCATTTCGTTGTCAATTTTAAGACCTTTCGTGCCATTTAGGTGTCGATTATA
The DNA here is from genome assembly GCA_032716605.1 of Paralithodes platypus. Taxonomy (NCBI): domain Eukaryota; kingdom Metazoa; phylum Arthropoda; class Malacostraca; order Decapoda; family Lithodidae; genus Paralithodes; species Paralithodes platypus. Next base: position 6,975,257 of record CM064553.1, on the reverse strand, counting down.
TCCTGGCGAGCGATAGCGAGCCTGACATTTTAAGAGGAACCGGCCGAAAATGTACACATTTATCTTGAAGGGGGGTCTAGGGTTTTGTTTTCTAAGGTTCTTGGAGGTCTAGCGAGAAAACTAAGAAATAAAGGAATAAATTAATTAATAGACCCCCCCCAAAAAAAAACCGGTCCGTCTCCCCTTAATACTTGAATTGTGTGCGCGCGCGAGGGTGTGTATTTATATGTGGTGTCTTGCGTTATGATTACATTATGAGAACAATATATGATTGATTGTATGTGTATAATAATAGAGGGTATGTATGATCAGTATGAGAGAGGGAGAATATGAATGTGGTTAGGAGACACAAAAGTAGGTGTGTGTGTGTGTGTGTGTGTGTGTGTGTGTGTGTGTGTGTGTGTGTGTGTGTGTGTGTGTATGAGAGCGAAAGCAAAAATATGAACTATGTGCAAGAGTTAATGTGTGTGTGTGTGTGTGTGTGAGAGAGAGAGAAAAGAATATGTACTATGTGCGATCGTGTGTATGTATGTAAGTGGGTATGCCTGTGTGTATATGTGGTTATTCATATATGTGTGTGTATATATATTCCTGCGTGCGTGCGTAAGTGTGTGATCGGGGCCGCCGGAAGCATAAAGACCACCACTTAAGGGGAGGCAGACCGTTTGTTTGGTCTATTAACTCATTTATTCATAATTGTTTTAGTTTCCTCCCTAGACCTCCATCAAGCTTAAAAAAACACCCCCTAGACCCCCCTTCAAGATAAATGTGTACATTTTTCGGTAGAAACATTTCCCGGCCAAAGGCCGATTCCTCTTAAAATTGCAAGCTCGCTACCGCTCGCCAGGAAATAATCGACACCTAAATGGCACGAAAGGTCTTAAAATTGACAACGAAATGGGGCGAAAGGTGTTAAAATCGCCAAACTAATGGGCCGATCGGGTCTTATAATCTCAAAACTAGTGGGGCTAAACATTAGGGAGAAGGGGGTCCAGAAAAATGGTCTTCCTCCCCTTACGGTATAATTGTGTTGCCTTTACCCGCCCGGCCACCGTAACTCACAGCATCGCCGACACTCGCAATTTAAAGGGATCGAGGTAGTAATAGCTTTTTATGAACCCCCTCCGCCCTCAGGTTTAGCATATTAGCTTCGAGATTTTCAGATGGTCGTTCCAATAGTTTGGCGATTTTGAGACCTTTCGCCCCATTTCTCTGTCAATATTAAGACCTTTCGTGTCATTTAGGTATCGATTTTTTCCTAGCGAGCGATAGAGAGCCTGTACTTTCAGAAGGAATCGGCCTTCGGCCTGGACATTTTTCTACCGAAAAATGTACAAATTTATCTTGACAGGGGGTGTAGGGGATGTGTTTTTGTTTTAAGGTTGATTGAGGTCTAGCAAGGAAACTAAACAATAAAGTTAATAAATGCATATCTACTCCAAAAACCCTGCAGTACTCCCTTAAATGGTTGCGATGGTGTAGCGGGCGATATTATATGCTCTTTATATGCTCCATCAATATATTATGCTCCATCAATATATTATTATCAGCGGCAATGTGGGTACGAGATTTATTTATTTTTTTTTTTGGGGGGGGGGAGGATGGGAGGAGGTGGGGGGGGGGTAGAGGACAGTGGACAGAGAGTTACATAGAAGTACGGTTGTGCTAATATGTCTTGTCCCAGCTGTCACTACGTTTGGCTTGCTCAGTGCTTTATTAATGTCTGTCAGATGTTGAATAGGATGGGTAAGTGTAGGAACATGTTTGTATATTTCACTCGGTATGCAGAAATGAAGCTTAGATGTCTTATGATACCAATTATTGATCAAAACATACTTGGTGCCGAGTATTCACTTATTACCAAGACTGTACATAGATACACAGCCCACACAGACCTTGTAGTACTTACTGAATAGTCCGGCCTTAGCCCCTTCAGTACTGGTGAAGTCTTTTTTTACTTTATTATGGCTGCTACTAGACGAGTTTATTCAGTTTAAAAAGGGCCTACGGCAATTAACAGGCTTCGAGCTATCTCACTTAACCTTTTCTACAACAACAACTTTTTCTACTACCACAGACTCTTCTTAAACTGCATAACATCGTCTGATTGTAGCTCTAATAAAATGTATAAGACGTTGCCGGTACAAATGGGGTTAAATCTATAATAGTTACTGTTACTGAATTAAGAAGGACATCAAAGAAAACGAGATGGGGATTTTAAGGCCTTTCGCCCTATTTCTTTGTCAATTTTGAGACCTTTCGCGGCATTTAGGTGTTTAGCTTTTGTGGCGCATGAGAGCGTGCTTTCAATTTAGGAGGAACCGACCCTACCGAAAAATGTAAAAATTTACCTCGAAGGGGGGTCTTGGGGGTATTTTCTAAACTTGATAGAGGTCTAGGGAGCAAACTAAACAAACATAAATAAAGAAATAGACAGATAGATAAATTAATACATAAAAAAACACAATAAGACAATTTAAAGAAACCCCTTCACTTAAAGAGGGAGAGAGAGAGAGAGAGAGTGTGTGTGTGTGTGTGTGTGTGTGTGTGTGATAATGAGAAAGAGAGAGAGCGAGAGCAAGAGAGAGAGGAAGGTGTCAGTAGGAGAACATTATTACCATCTGATTAACTCCCTCTTGGTACTGTTCTTCTTGTGTTCTTCTTTGTTCTTCTTGGGAACGGCCACTTGCTCCCTTCCCCACCCTTTCTTCTTACGTTCTATAAATGTTCTTCAATGTACTTTAGTTGCTCCTTTCCCTTTGTTCTTCTTACGTTCTCACATGTTCTGCGGGTTATTTTTGGTTTGTTCTATCCTCCTTTGTTCTTCTTACGTTCTGTAAATGTTCTTCAGGTTCTTTTGGTTGCTCCTCCACTTTCGTTCTTATTACGTTCTATATATGTTCTTCATCTTCTTTTAGTTGTTCTATCCTCCTTTGTTCTTCTTACGTTCTGTATAATTATGTTCTTCAGGTTATTTTGGTTGTTCTCTCCCCTTTGTGTTTCTTACGTTCTTTATATGTTCTTCAGGTTCTTTTGGTTAGTTTTATCCTCAATTGTTATTCTTACGTTCTTTACATGTTCTTCTTTTGTTCTTCTTGGGAACGGCCATTTGCTCTCTTTCCCACCCTTTCTTCTTACGTTCTTTATATGATATTCGGCTTCTTTTGGTTTGCCCTCTCCCCTTTCGTTCTTATTTCGTTCTATACATGTTTTTCAGGTTATTTTGGTTGTTCTATCCTCCTTTGTTCTTCTTACGTTCTTTACATGTTCTTCAGGTTATTTTTGGTTTTTCTATCCTCCTTTGTTTTTACGTTCTTTATATGTTCTTCAGGTTCTTTTTGGTTTGTTCTATCCTCCTTTGTTCTTCTTACGTTCTTTATATGTTCTTCAGGTTCTTTTTGGTTTGTTCTATCCTCCTTTGTTCTTCTTACGTTCTTTTTATGTTCTCCAGGTTATTTTTGGTTTGTTTTATCCTCCTTTGTTCTTCTTACGTTCTTTACATGTTCTTCAGGTTCTTTTTGGTTTGTTCTATCCTCCTTTGTTCTTCTTACGTTCTTTACATGTTCTTCAGGTTCTTTTTGGTTGTTTTCTCCCCTTTGTTCTTCTTACGTTCTTTAAATGTTCTTCCATTCATCGTTTTATTGTTTTACATTCGTTCTTCACATGTTGTTTAGGCCTATATGTTCTTTAATCAATGTTCAGTTCTTTTTGGGGTAACTCATTTTCATTCGCTTAGTATCAGTTCTACACACGTTCTTCAACTTCTATTGGCATGCTCGTTTCCACTTTCGTTCATCTTACGTTCTTTGCATTCTTTGCTTTCATGTTCTTCTTCATTCTTCCCACGTTTTTTTAAGGGGGGTCACCTGCTTTTTTTTCTCTTTCTCTCCTTTTCTTTCTTTCCCTGGCATGTATCCACTCGGCCCTATTCAGCCAACTGCTTTAAGACGTTTATTCCCATCCAGGTGTCGATTTCTTCCTGGCGAGCGATAGCGAGCCAGCATTGTATGGAGAAATCCGGCTTCGCTGGAGACATTTTTCCATCGAAAAATGTACAAATTTAGCTTGCTGTTAAAACAAAAATATATATATGCTGGCTCGCTACCGCTCGCCAGGAAAATATTGACACCTGGATGGGGGTAAACGTCTTAAAACAGTAGACTGAATGGGTCCGAATGGATAAAAGCCAAAGAGAGAATGAGAGAAAGAGAACAAAAAACGAGGTGGGCTCCCTTAAGGGGAGATCTCCACTTCAGGGATTTTTTTCTTGACCCCTTTCTCCCTCATGTTTAGCCTAATTGCTTTTGATATTATAAAACGTTTGCCCCATTAGTTTAGCGATTTTAAGAACTTTCACCCCATATTAAGACCTTTTGTGCTATTCAGGTGTCGATTTTATCCTGGCGAGCGATAGCGAGCCTGTAATTTAAGAGGAACCGGCCTTCGGCCGGGACATTTTTCTACCGAAAAATGTACAAATTTATCTTGAAAGGGACTCAAGGGGGTGCAATTTTAAGCTTGATGGAGGTCTAGGGAACAAACTAAATACCTCCCCTTAATCACATTTCAGTTATTTTTGGGTTGCTTTTTTCTCATTCGTTTATAGTCACAACTTCTATACACGTTCGTCAACTTATTTTGGCTTGCTCATTTCCATTTCGTTCTCCTCACGATTCTGATTCGTTTTTCTTCTTTCCACTAGACTTACATGAAGTTTAAAGAAACCCCCCAAAGAAGCCCCCTGCAAAATACATTTGTAAATTTTTCGGTAAAATATTTTCCAGCCAAAATCCGGTTCCTTCTAAAGTAGAGGATGTCGCTCGCCAAATCGACCCCTAAATGGCACAAAAGGTCTTAATACTGTCAGAAGAAATGGGGCAAAATGCCATATAATCACCAAACTAAAGTAACAAACGTCTCAAAACTAATGGGGCAATAAATGAGGGTGAAGGGGGCCAGAAAAAATACTCCTCTAAATACATTGTATATATATATATATATATATATATATATATATATATATATATATATATATATATATATATTTTTTTTTTTTTTTTTTTTTTTTTTCATTCTCATTCGTACTTCACCTACTCTTCATTCACCATTCATCCCTCTCCTTACGATCTCTGTTCTCTTTATCCAATCTTTCCACTCTTCTTCGTTCTTTGACACTATCTGGTCCGACGTCTTGTGTGTATGTTGTTGTTGTTGTTGTTCCCTAAGCTGCCTGGCCGAACAGCCCCGAGTCCCTGAGGAAGGCCATGGCCACGATCGGGCTTTCTTGTGTGTATAATATGATATTGCGTTTCATTATTATTGAGGATTTTGTTTGTTTTGCCATTATCGAGCAATGTATTTTAGCTTGTCCCCTAGGCTAACAGAAACTCCTTCCCAGACTTCCTGTAAACACTATAATAGGCTCACCAAACTAATGGGGGTGAAACGTCTTTAACTCCCCAAAGTAATGGAGCGAAACGGGGGAGATCCAAAGAGTCCCCCTCGGATCTAATGGACGATAGTTACGTCACCTTGCTGAAGGAGTTAATATTGGAATGTTAAGCCCAGTAAAGGCTATCACATTTAAGGGGAGATGGGTCGTTTTGCTGGTCCCTTTCCTCCCTCGTGTTATGCCCCATTTGTTTTGAGATTATAAGACTTTTGACCCATTAGTTTGGCGATTTTAGCACCTTTCACCCCATTTCGTTGTCAATTTTAAAACCTTTCGTGCCATTTAGGTGTCGATATGTTCCTGGCGAGCGATAGCGAGCCTGAAATTTTAAGAGAAACATTTTTCAAACAAAAAATTTACAAATTTATCTTGAATGGGGTCTAGGGGGTCCTTTTCTAAGCTTGATGGAGGTCGATCGAGGAAACTAAGAAATAAAGGAATATATTAATTAATAGACCAAAAAAACGGCCCATCTCCCCTTAAATAATTTCACGCAAGATCCTTCTTATATACAAATATGTCAATGTATGTTTATTGTGTGTGCGTCAACGAAAATATGTCAATGTATGTTTATTGTGTGTGTGTCAACCAAATATGTCAATGTATGTTTATTGTGTGTGCGTCAACGAAAATATGTCAATGTATGTTTATTGTGTGTGCGTCAACGAAAATATGTCAATGTATGTTTATTGTGTGTGCGTCAACGAAAATATGTCAATGTATGTTTATTGTGTGTGCGTCAACCAAATATGTCAATGTATGTTTATTGTGTGTGCGTCAACGAAAATATGTCAATGTATGTTTATTGTGTGTGCGTCAACGAAAATATGTCAATGTATGTTTATGTGTGTGTGCGTCAACGAAAATATGTCAATGTATGTTTATTGTGTGTGCGTCAACGAAAATATGTCAATGTATGTTTATTGTGTGTGCGTCAACGAAAATATGTCAATGTATGTTTATTGTGTGTGCGTCAACGAAAATATGTCAATGTATGTTTATTGTGTGTGCGTCAACCAAAATATGTCAATGTATGTTTATTGTGTGTGCGTCAACCAAATATGTCAATGTATGTTTATTGTGTGTGCGTCAACGAAAATATGTCAATGTATGTTATTGTGTGTGCGTCAACCAAATATGTCAATGTATGTTTATTGTGTGTGCGTCAACGAAAATATGTCAATGTATGTTTATTGTGTGTGCGTCAACCAAATATGTCAATGTATGTTTATTGTGTGTGCGTCAACGAAAATATGTCAATGTATGTTTATTGTGTGTGCGTCAACGAAAATATTTCAATGTATGTTTATTGTGTGTGCGTCAACCAAATATGTCAATGTATGTTTATTGTGTGTGCGTCAACGAAAATATGTCAATGTATGTTTATTGTGTGTGCGTCAACGAAAATATGTCAATGTATGTTTATTGTGTGTGCGTCAAAAAATATGTCAATGTATGTTTATTGTGTGTGCGTCAACGAAAATATGTCAATGTATGTTTATTGTGTGTGCGTCAACGAAAATATGTCAATGTATGTTTATTGTGTGTGCGTCAACGAAAATATGTCAATGTATGTTTATTGTGTGTGCGTCAACGAAAATATGTCAATGTATGTTTATTGTGTGTGCGTCAACCAAATATGTCAATGTATGTTTATTGTGTGTGCGTCAACGAAAATATGTCAATGTATGTTTATTGTGTGTGCGTCAACGAAAATATGTCAATGTATGTTTATTGTGTGTGCGTCAACCAAATATGTCAATGTATGTTTATTGTGTGTGCGTCAACGAAAATATGTCAATGTATGTTTATTGTGTGTGCGTCAACGAAAATATGTCAATGTATGTTTATTGTGTGTGCGTCAACGAAAATATGTCAATGTATGTTTATTGTGTGTGCGTCAACGAAAATATGTCAATGTATGTTTATTGTGTGTGCGTCAACGAAAATATGTCAATGTATGTTTATTGTGTGTGCGTCAACGAAAATATGTCAATGTATGTTTATTGTGTGTGCGTCAACGAAAATATGTCAATGTATGTTTATTGTGTGTGCGTCAACCAAATATGTCAATGTAGGTTTATTGGGTGGGCGTCAACGAAAATATGTCATTGTATGTTTATTGTGTGTGCGTCAACGAAAATATGTCAATGTATGTTTATGTGTGTGTGCGTCAACGAAAATATGTCAATGTATGTTTATTGTGTGTGCGTCAACGAAAATATGTCAATGTATGTTTATTGTGTGTGCGTCAACGAAAATATGTCAATGTATGTTTATTGTGTGTGCGTCAACGAAAATATGTCAATGTATGTTTATTGTGTGTGCGTCAACGAAAATATGTCAATGTATGTTTATTGTGTGTGCGTCAACCAAATATGTCAATGTATGTTTATTGTGTGTGCGTCAACGAAAATATGTCAATGTATGTTTATTGTGTGTGCGTCAACGAAAATATGTCAATGTATGATTATTGTGTGTGCGTCAACGAAAATATGTCAATGTATGTTTGTGTGTGCGTCAACGAAAATATGTCAATGTATGTTTATTGTGTGTGCGTCAACGAAAATATGTGTCAATGTATGTTTATTGTGTGTGCGTCAACCAAATATGTCAATGTATGTTTATTGTGTGTGCGTCAACCAAATATGTCAATGTATGTTTATTGTGTGTGCGTCAACCAAATATGTCAATGTATGTTTATTGTGTGTGTGCGTCAACGAAAATATGTATATGATGTATAATTATAAAGCTTGTCTCCATGTTGAAGGAATTTCCCGAGAACTAAACACCTATAGCTTAAGAGGGGTGACCTGTTTTGGTTCTGTCCTTTTCTATCTTTCTCTGGCTTGTATCCAATTGGCCCCATTCAGCCTACTGTTTTAAGACGTTTATCCCCATCCAGGTGTCAATTTTGTACTGGTGAGCGGTAGCGAGCCAGCACATTTTTTATTTTTGTTTGACAGCAGGCTAAATTTGTACATTTTTCGATAGAAAAATGTCTCCGGCGAAGCCGGATTTCTTCATATAATGCTGGCTCGCTATCGCTCGCCAGGAAGAAATCGACACCTAGATGGAGATAAACGTCTTAAAATAGTTGTCTGAAAGGGGCCGAATGGATACAAGCCAGGGAAAGAGAGAAAAGGACAGAAATAACCAAAAGCAGGTCACCCCCCTTAACCCGTAGAGTACCGGTGACGTTCTTTTCATTATATTCTGGCTACTACTACTAATCGATTGTTTTATTTGATTGAAAGTTTAGGAAGCATCTCTAGCAATGATATGGCTTCGAACTATACCAAACAACCATTTTAACTATCATAGATCCTTCCAAAGCTGCATATTATCGTCTAAATATAGCTAGAAAAATCAAATTAACAGACGTAGCTGGTACAGGAAAGGTTAAATTCTACGGTGCAAACACACCTACTTTCAAGCCAACATAGAACTGTATAATTGATATCATTGAAAATACACATTCACAAATCCCCCGCCCACAAATAAGTGTGTGTGTATGTGTGTGTGTGTTTGTGTGTGTGTATTTACCTAATTGTATTTACCTAATTGTAGTATACAGGAGTTGAGCTTTTTAGGCTCGTATTGTCCCGCTTCCTGAGTTACAATTATTTAACTTTGCTTTTAAAATGTGTGTGTGTGTGTGTGTGTATGTGTGTGTGTGTGTGTGTGTGTGTGTGTGTGTGTGTGTGTGTGTGTGTGTGTGCACAAACAAAATATCTCCAGAATATGTGAAGGGATAACACACTTTTTCCAACATGCTTTAGATTTGGTAAGAAATTTTAAATAACATTATAAGTATCATGTTAGCAAGTTTACTATTTCCATACCTATTCCCTAGCCAAGTCTTCCTATTTGGTAGAAATATTTGCTCGATTACTCTAGTTTTTGAGTTATGAGAGGTTAGGGGTTACGATGTCTGCCCAACCTAGAATAAACAGACTATAACCTCTTATGTTTGTCCACAGGTTCTACTGACGGGGGACACAGGGAGAGGAGCAGCTAGGTAAGTACAAGCCTATTAAACCTTATTACTCGATAACAGCCTAATTAACACTTTTAATTACCGATACGTCCTTTCTTTTCTTGTTGGTTATCAGTGAACGACTTCATTCAGCTTAGGACTGACATTTAGCCAACAAATCAATATCATCTATCTTAATTAACCCCTTTAACTCTTATAGATCCTTCCTAATCTTAATATCCGTAGACAATGCATTTGTACACTCAGATGACATAGTCTCTAGCCCCCTCATCAATAGTCGTGGACTTCACCTAGTTCTAATTTTGGAAGTACGGTCGCGCTAATAAGTCATGTCCCAGCTGTCATTACGTTTGGCTTGCTCTGTGCTGTATTAATGTCTGTCATATGTTGAATAGGGTGGGTAAGTGTAGGAACATGTTTGTATATTTCACTCGATATGAAGAAATGAAGCTTAGATATTGCTGATACCAATTATTGATCAAAACATATTGGGTGCCGAGACATCACTTATTAGCGCGATTGTACAACTCAGGAAACGAATGTATGGATATAATTGTCTATGCATCATCTCCAAAACTATATCCTGCAAACTATTTATTGAATAGCAAGTTCTATCCAAAGATCAACCCAGATAGATATAATTGCATAGAGGCTAACATATGGAGTCCAGTAATTCTTATGAGTGGACTAGAGACTATTATGGTGTCCGAGTGTACCAGGTTCAGGGGTCACCAATGTTCAAGTTTCGCCATATTAGTAGGCTCACTTGTCACTAGAGGGCATCGGCATCTTTATACACATAAGAACATAATACAAATGGAAATCTACAAATGGTCTACTGGCCTTCTTCCCTACATCCCTACACTACAACCCATATCCCCTACATTTCAGCTTACTAAGAATTTGTCAAACCATTCCACGCATATATTGGTGAAGAGTTATCGCCCTCGTAGGTTTCAAATAAAGCCGTTCATATTATTTACTGCGGAGTTAGCGGGGACAAAAGGGGTACTACCTTGAAGCTTCAGTCTAACCAGAATACTGTGGTAAAACGTGACCTTGAAATCATCTCTTAAAAAGAAACTCTGTTTCCATTGTTTGTTTTTTTGTTGTTGTTGTTGTTTTTTTCTATGTGAGTGAAGGAGACAAAAGGCAGAACCGCCTGTAGCGAGTGCCTCCCCCATAGTTGAAAGAGTGACAGGGCCAAAATCAAGGAACGTTCGAGCCAAAATGCCTGGATACACGGAGTTTGAAGCAATTTAAGTCTTAGGAGGAGAGAAAGACAGATTCTGGGAGAGAGTTCCAGAGCTCAACTGTTGAATAGAAGAAAGTCTGAGAGTAATCTTTCACTCTTGGGTTGGAGAGTTGCACAGAGTAGGGGTGGGATTGTGTTGCAAGACGGGTACCACGCACCCTACGTACAGTAGGAGAGCTCTGAGGAGCACTGATTATTGTAGTAGCGATAGAATAGCGAGAGAGATGCAACATTGCGGCGAAGTGAGAGAGAGTTTGCAGAGAGTTGGTGAGTGGGCGGGAATTAATGATAAGACAGGACTTCCTTTCTACTTTGTCTAGAAGTGCGGTGTGAGAGGATCCTCCCCACACATGTGAACAATACTCAATACAAGGATGCACTGTGCCCCTGTACAGAGCAAGAAGCTGTGCAGAGGTAAAGAATCCCCAGCTTCTGGGAGGCTGCCTTAGCAAGACTGGTAATATGGTCCTTCCAAGTGAGAGCTGAAGAAAAAGAGACACCAAGAATATTGAGAGAAGATGAAGGATTGATTTTTGTATTGTTGAAGAATAAGGGATAGTCCTCTGTAAGTTCCGGACTGGTAGATAGATGGAGAAATTGGGTTTTGGAAGCATTAAAGGTAACAAGGTTTTCTCTGCCCCAATTGGAAATAATAGTTAGATCAGAAGATAAGACGTTGTATGGCTTCATTACGTTTGTTTTTGAGGGATTGCTGGCTGGGGCGTTCAGGAACTCTTATTGTGGACTCTCCTACCAATTTCGCATTTAAGGGGGGGCCACCTCGTTTTTGTTTTTGTCTCTCTCCCTCTCTCTCTGGGTTGTATCCATTCGGCCCCATTCAGCCTACTGTTTTAAGACGTTTATCCTCATCCATCTGTCGATTTCTTCCTGGCGAGCCAAAGCAAGCCAGCATTTTATGGAGAAACCCGGCTTCGACAGACATTTTTCTATCGAAAAATTTACAAGTTTTGCCTGCTGTCAAAAACATGTTTTTAAATATGCTGGCTCGCTTCAGCTCGCCAGGAAAAAATCAACACCAGGATGGGGGTAAACGTCTTAAAATAGTAGGCTGAATGGGGCCGAATGGATACAACCCAGAGAGAGGGGGAGAGAGATACAAAAAAAAACGAGGTGAGTCCCCTAAAGCACTGTCTATCTTTCAATCTATTGCAAGACCAATTATTCCCCGAGAGGGTGGACACGAATGAAACGCCTCGATGCTGCTTTGTCATCAGTCAGCCGGCGCCCTTCCTCCCGCCCAACATCACTTTCATTCGTATGCCTTTCAATTCCATCCTTCCATCTCATACTCGGTCTGCCTCTCCCTCTCTGTTCTACCACCTAGCTCTCCTGTAAGTTCTTTATTATTTTATTATTTATTATCTATTATCTATAAAAATAACCCTTAACCCATTCAGTACCAGGGACGTCCTGTATATCATATTCTGGCAACTATTAGACGATTCAATTCAGCTTAAGAACGACCTAGAGCAAAAATATGGCTTCAATATATCTCGACCAACCCTATTAACTACCATAGAACCTTCCTAAGCTGCAAAAAAAAAAATCGTCTAAATTTAGCTAGAATAAAATATAGCACACGTCGCGCTGGTACTCAAAGGGTTAAACTCTTGATACGTCTCATGAAAAAGGAAAAGTTATCAGTAGATATATACAACACAATGAAAGCCTAAAACCCCTCCATTCCCATTGTGATAATGAACAATGTTGCAGCAATACAAGGGGTGGGCGAGGATCACACAACCATCTATCCCCCCACAACAGCAATACAAGGGGTCGGCGAGGATCACACAACCATCTATCCCCCCACAACAGCAATACAAGGGGTCGGCGAGGATCACACAACCATATCCCCCCACAACAGTAATACAAGAGGTCGGCGAGGATGACACAACCATCTATCCCCCCACAACAGCAATACAAGGGGTCGGCGAGGATCACACAACCATCTATCCCCCCACAACAGCAATACAAGGGGTCGGCGAGGATCACACAACCATCTATCCCCACAACAGCAATACAAGGGGTCGGCGAGGATCACACAACCATCTATCCCCCCACAACAGCAATACAAGGGGTCGGCGAGGATGACACAACCATCTATCCCCCCACAACAGCAACACAAGGGGTCGGCGAGGATGACACAACCATCTATCCCCCACAACAGCAATACAAGGGGTGACACAACCATCTATCCCCCACAACAGCAATACAAGGGGTGACACAACCATCTATCCCCCACAACAGCAATACAAGGGGTCGGCGAGGATGACACAACCATCTATCCCCCACAACAGCAATACAAGGGGGCGGCGAGGATGACACAACCATCTATCCCCCCACAACAGCAAATACAAGGGGTCGGCGAGGATCACACAACCATCTATCCCCCCACAACAGCAATACAAGGGGTCGGCGAGGATCACACAACCATCTATCCCCCCACAACAGCAATACAAGGGGTCGGCGAGGATGACACAACCATCTATCCCCCCACAACAGCAATACAAGGGGCGGCGAGGATGGACACAACCATCTATCCCCCCACAACAGCAATACAAGGGGTCGGCGAGGATGACACAACCATCTATCCCCCCACAACAGCAATACAAGGGGTCGGCGAGGATGACACAACCATCTATCCCCCCACAACAGCAATACAAGGGGTCGGCGAGGATCACACAACCATCTATCCCCCCACAACAGCAATACAAGGGGTCGGCGAGGATCACACAACCATCTATCCCCCCACAACAGCAATACAAGGGGTCGGCGAGGATCACACAACCATCTATCCCCCCACAACAGCAATACAAGGGGTCGGCGAGGATCACACAACCATCTATCCCCCCACAACAGCAATACAAGGGGTCGGCGAGGATCACACAACCATCTATCCCCCCACAACAGCAATACAAGGGGTCGGCGAGGATCACACAACCATTCTATCCCCCCACAACAGCAATACAAGGGGTCGGCGAGGATCACACAACCATCTATCCCCCACAACAGCAATACAAGGGGTCGGCGAGGATCACACACCATCTATCCCCCCACAACAGCAATACAAGGGGTCGGCGAGGATCACACAAACCCCCCACAACAGCAATACAAGGGGTCGGCGAGGATCACACAACCATCTATCCGCCCCCACAACAGCAATACAAGGGGTCGGCGAGGTATCACACAACCATCTATCCCCCCACAACAGCAATACAAGGGGTCGGCGAGGATGACACAACCATCTATCCCCCCACACAACAGCAATACAAGGGTGTCGGCGAGGATCACACAACCATCTATCCCCCCAACAACAGCAATACAAGGGGTCGGCGAGGATCACACAACCATCTATCCCCCCCACAACAGCAATACAAGGGGTCGGCGAGGATCACACAACCATCTATCCCCCCACAACAGCAATACAAGGGGTCGGCGAGGATCACACAACCATCTATCCCCCCACAACAGCAATACAAGGGGTCGGCGAGGATCACACAACCATCTATCCCCCAAGAACAGTATGTCTAGCCCACTTTATTTTGAGATTTTAAGAAGTTTGCCCCCATTAGATTTTCATTTAAGACCTTTCTCCCCAATTCTTTGTAAGTTTAAGACCTTTCATGTCATTATATTGTCGATTTTTCCCTGGCGAGCGATAGCGAGCCTGCAATTTAGAAGGAACTGGCCTTTGGACGGGACATTTGTCTACCGAAGAATGTACACAAAGCAGTTTGGGGGTTCTTTTGTTAAGCTTCATGGAGGTCTAGAGAGCAAACTAAAATACAAGTGGGAAAAGCGAACCCTTAAGGGGGGATTTCCACTTGAGGGATTTTTTTTCTTTACCCCTTTCTCCCTGATGTGAAGCCCCATTGTTTATTAGATTTTAAGACGTTCGCCCCATTAGTTTGGCGATTTTAAGAACTTTCATCCCATTTATGTCACTTTTAAGACCTTTTGTGCCATTTAGGTGTCGATTTTTTCCTGGCGAGCGATAACGAGCCTGTAATTTAAGAGGAACCGGCCTTCGGCCGGGACATTTTTCTACCGAAAAATGTACAAATTTATCTTGAAAGGGGATCAATGGGGTGTAATTTCAAGCTTGATGGAAGTCTAGGACACACACTACAAACCTCCCCTTAAGAACGTTGTTAATTAAACTCTATAACAATGGAGAACTATAGATAAACAATAGATAAATAAAGACCTAAAACCCGTCCATTCCCATTGTGATAATTAACAATGTTGCAACAAAGGGTGGGCGAGGATCACACAACGATCTATATCCCTCGATGTTACATACATGTTTAGCCCCATTACGTTGAGTGATCTAGATGTTCGCCCCATTAGTTTGGTGATTTTAAGATCTTTTGACATATTTTTTGTCAATTTTAAGACCTTTCATGCCATTGGAGTTTCGATTCTTTCCCTGACGAGCTATAGCAAGCCTGCAATTTAGAAGGAACCGGCCTTTGGCTCGGAAATTTTTCTACCAAAAAATGTACACAATTTTCTCGAAGGTGGGTCTTGGGGGATGCTTTGTTAACCTTGATGGGGCTGTTCGGCCAGGCAGCTTGGGGAACAACAACAACAACAACAACAACAACCTTGATGAAAATATATAATATAAATAACCTTTAGCCCGTTTAATACCAGGGACGTCCTTTTCATCACATTCTGGCAACTATTAGGCGATTTTATTCAGCCTAGGAAGGGCCCCTAGCAATAATAAGGCTTCAAACTATCTAAACCAACCCTTTTAACTACCCCAGATCCCTCCTAAGCTGCATAATAGCGTCTAATTATAGCATAAAATATAACACACGTCGCTGGTACTCAAAGGGTTAAGCACGTTGTCAATTAAACTCTATACTTCTCATGAAATGGGAAAAAAACTATAAGCCAGAGTAAAAACCTAAAACCTGCCCGATCCCACGATGATTACAATGTTGCAGCAATACAAGGGGTGACACAACCATCTATCCCCCCACAACAGCAATACAAGGGGTCGGCGAGGATCACACAACCATCTATCCCCCCACAACAGCAATACAAGGGGTCGGCGAGGATCACACAACCATCTATCCCCCACAACAGCAATACAAGGGGTCGGCGAGGATCACACAACCATCTATCCCCCCACAACAGCAATACAAGGGGTCGGCGAGGATCACACAACCATCTATCCCCCCACAACAGCAATACAAGGGGTCGGCGAGGATGACACAACCATCTATCCCCCCACAACAGTAATACAAGGGGTCGGCGAGGATCACACAACCATCTATCCCCCACAACAGTAATACAAGGGGTCGGCGAGGATCACACAACCATCTATCCCCCCACAACAGCAATACAAGGGGTCGGCGAGGATGACACAACCATCTATCCCCCCACAACAGTATGTGTAACCCACTTTGGCTTGAGATTTTAAGAAGTTTGCCCCATTATGTTTTCAATTTCAAGACCTTTCTCCCCAATTCTTTGTCAATTTTAAGACTTTCATGCCATTAAAGTGTCGATTTTTTCCCTGGCGAGCGAAAGCGAGCCTGCAATTTGGAAGGAACCGGCCTTTGGCCGGAAACTTTTTCTCGAAAAGGGGTCATGGGGGATGTTTTGTTAACCTTGATGAAAATATGTAATGTAAATAACCGTAAGCACGTTGTCAATTAAACTCTAAACTTCTCATGAAACAGGAAAACACAATATATAAGTAAAGACCTAAAATCCATCCATTCCTACTATGATTACAATATTGCAACACGGGTTCGGCGAGGATGACACAACGATCTATATCCCCCGATGTTTAAACCATCCGGAGATTAGAGAGAGAGAGAGTATGAATGTAACATGGGTTTAGTAAAATCTAGGCGCCTCTTCAAAAAAATATATATACACGCTGGAAAAAGCTAGGTGAAGATATCGAGACTTTTGAGTACCACGGTGTCTAACACTTGAATTGAATGTTAACCTTTGCAGAACTGGAGCATGCAGTGTTTTGTTTGGTTACGGAAGCGGGGTTTATTTCGTTGTGGATGAACGGTAATAGATTGGCGAACACCTGAGTATTTATTAGTCGGGTCATATTTGGATAAAGAAAGAAATTTTATAATCCTGTTTTTTTTTATGTATTATTGTTATAGTATTGTTTTTTTTTATTTGTGTTTTGAAGTACACTCGCGCTAATAAGTGATGGCTCAGCTGTTCTTACGTTTGGCTCGCTCTGTGCTGTATTAATGTCTGCCAGATGTTGGATAGGATGGGTAAGTGTAGGAACATGTTTGTTTATGTCACTCGAAACGAATAATGCAAGTTTCAGATATGGCTGATACCAATTATGGATCAAAATATACTTGGTGCCGAGACATCACTTATTAGCGCGACTGTAAAATGCATATTTTGTAATGTTATGTCTATGAAGGAGCCAAAAGGCAGAGTTGCCTGTAACAAGTGCCCCCCCCCCCCCACCACCACCACAACAAATAAATTAAAATAAATACAATGCATGTGATAGTCAAATTTAAAGTATGTTAGAGTCAAAATGTCTGGACACATGGAGGTTGAAGCCATCTAAGTCATAGGATGAGGGAAAGATAACATTGAGGAAGAGAGTTCCAAAATGTACTTGTTGAGTGGAAGAAAGACTAGGGAAATCGGCTCACTCATGGGTTGGATAGTTGGACAAAATAAGGGTGGGAATATGTTGAAAGGCGGGTTCCATCTGCTCTCCGACCCAGAGAAACTTTTGGACAGTTTCATACTAGTTGTGTAATATATAATAATAGTATTTTTATACATTAATGAAGAGCTTTGATACTTTGAGCCCAAAAGTACAAATTAATGGTTGTCACGAGTTAGCGGTATCCTTTTCGTGTTTATCCTAGTGACGTTCACTATCGATGTCTACAACTCCAACTTCCTTATAGCCTGTACCTCACAAATGGTCAAATAGTCAGTTACCTCCTCACTGATGCCCCACACACACACTTTTAAGGGGAGACTGGCCGTTTGTTTGGTCTATTAATTCATTTATTCATATATTTGTTTAGTTTCCTCCCTAGACCTCCATCAAGCTCAAGATAAATTTGAACATTTTTCGGTAGAAAAATGTCCCGGCCGAAGGCCAGTTCCTCTTAAAATTGCAGGCTCGCTTACGCTTGCCAGGAAAAAATCGACACCTAAATGGCACGAAAGGTCTTAAAATTGACAACGAAATGGGACGAAAGGTGCTAAATTCGCCAAACTAATGGGCTGAACGTCTTATAATCTCAAACTAGTGGGGCTAAACATTAAGGAGAAGGGGGTCCAGAAAAACGGTCTGCCTCCCCTTAATATTATCCTACGGTGAGGTGCTGTCTAAACCATTTAAGGGGAGGTTTTTAGTTTGGTCTCTAGGTATCCATCAAGCTTAAGATTACACCCCCTTGAGCCCCTTTCAAGATAAATTTGTACATTTTTCGGTAGAAAAATGTCCCGGCTGAAGGCCGGTTCCTCTTGAATTACAGGCTCGCTATCGCTCGCCAGGATAAAATCGACACCTAAATGGCACGAAAGGTCTTAAAATTGACAGAAATGGATCGAAAGTTCTTAAAATCGTCAAAATAATGGGGCGCACGTTTTAAAAATAGAAAAGCAATGGGGCTGTACATGAGGGAGAAAGGGGTCAAGAAAACAATCCCTCAAGTGGAAACCTCCCCTTAACACTATTTGGTCCGAGGGAGATCTTTTTGTACCTCCTCTGTTTTGCTCCATTAGTTGTGAAATTATAAGACGTTTCACCCATCATTATAGCGATAGTAAGACCCTTAACCCCATTCAGGTGTCGATATAGTTATGGGTGAGCTTCAGCGAGACCGTAACTAAATGAAATATGTATTTTGGCCGCGACATCGTTCTATTAAACAAAATTACAAATTTAGCTTCAAAAGGGTCTGGTTGGGAATTATTTAGTTTAAGGGGGGGTGACCTGCTTTTTGTTCTCTCCTGTTCTCTCTTTCTCTGGCTTGTATCCATTCGGCCCCATTCAGCCTACTGTTTTAAGACGTTTATCCCCATCCAGGTGTCAATTTTTTACTGGTGAGCGGTAGCGAGCCAGCATATTTTTTAAATGTTTTTGACAGCAGGCTAAATTTTTACATTTTTCGGTAGAAAAATGTCTCCGGCGAAGCCGGATTTCTTCATATAACGGTGGCTCGCTATCGCTCGCCAGGAAGAAATCGACACCTAGATAGGGATAAACGTCTTAAAATAGTTGGCTGAATGGGGCCGAATGGATACAAGCCAGAGAAAGAGAGAAAAGGAGATTTGTTTAAAAGCAGGTCACCCCCCTTAAAGGAAGTTTGGGAAGGTGTTTACGTTAGCCTAGGGGACAAGCTAAAATACCTTGCTCGAAAATGGCAAAAACACGCAAAATCCTCAATAAAATTAAACAAAATATCATAAAAACCCACAAAACAAAACAGCAAAAATAAAGGTAAGTCTAAATAAGAAGAGTTAGAAGAAAACAAAATATTACTCGCTATCACATTGAGAACTAAGTAAGTTAGAGAAAAATAATCAGATATCGAACGAGAGAGAGAGAGAGAGAGGGGGGGGGGGGGTAGTAGAGAAGGTAAGTCTAAATAAGAAGAGTTGGAAGAAAACAAATATTTAACGTATAGAATGTTGAAAGAGAGAGAGAGAGAGAGGGAACGAGACAGAGAAAGGGAACGAGACAGAGAGAGAGAGAGAGAGAAATGGGAGGTGGAAATGTTAAGAGGGAGAAAGATTAATAAATATGAGTTTTAAACAATAACTATGGAAAATTACACCATACAGAGTCAAGAGAGAGAGAGAGAGAGAGAGAGAGAGAGAGAGAGAGAACGAGAGAGAGAGAGAGAGAGACAGACAGAGAACGAGAGAGAGAGAGAGAGAGAGAAAGAGAGAGAGATAGATAGAGAGAGATCCATCCCACCCGTGTAAGGTATATATAAGAGTGTCCATGATTTATGAGCCGAGTCTTCAGATAGATAGCTGTCAACCCGCGTCCTGGCACCGACTTATTGGCTGTGCTCCGGCTTGGCTTATATGCCCTTCTTTCCTTCTCAATCCTCTTTCTTCTTCTATTCCTCTTTACCTCTTCTCCTTCTCTTCCTTCCTTTCTGCCTTCCTCCTTCGTTCCTTTTTCTTCTTTTTCCTTCTCCTCTTCCTCTTCCTTTCTTCTCTTCTTTCTTGTCTTCCTCTTCCTTCTTATATCCCTTCTTCTCTTTCTATCCTCTCCTCTTCTGCCTTCTTCTCTTTCCTTCTTGTCTTCTTCTCCTTCTGTCTTCCACTTTTTGTTGGCTTACAGTATAATTATACCCTCACTTCCTTCTGAGTCTTCATTTTCTTCTCTCCTCTTCCTTCTTGTATCCCTCTCTTACTCCCTTCTTCTCTTGCTATCCTCTCCTCTCCTCCCTTCTTTTCCCTTCCTCCTTTCTTCTTGCCTTCTTTCTTCTCTTCCTACTTATCTTCTTCTCCTTCTCTTCTTCCTTCTCCTCCTTCTGTCTTCTTCTCTCCTGTTCTTCCTCTTTTTGTTGGCTTATGTCCTTCCTTCCTTCCTCCTCCTCTTACTGTTTGTCTTCTTCTCTTTCCTCTCTTCTTCCTTTCACTTATTCTATTCTTTCTGTTTTTGTTATTATCCCCTTTATTCCTCCATTCCCTCTTCCTTTCTTCTTTGTATGGCTTATTCCCTCCCTTCCTGCCTTCCTTCCTTCCTTCCTGCCTTACTTCTTTCCTTCCGTCCTTCCTTCCCTCCTCTGTTCCCTTTTCCTTTCTTCTTTGTGTGGCTTATTCCCTCCCTTCCTTCCTTCCTTCCTTCCGTCCTTCCTTCCTTCCTTCCTTCCCTCCTCTGTTCCCTTTTCCTTTCTTCTTTGTGTGGCTTATTCCCTCCCTTCCTTCCTCCCTTCCCTCCTTTGTTTATGTTATCCTTCCTACTTCTCTTCTTCTATCCCATTTACTTCCTTTACTATCCCCTTCCTCCTTCCCTCCTTCTTCTGTGTATTATATTCTCGTATTCTATCCTTTCTACCTCCTTTACTATTCCTTCCTCTTTCCTCCACGTTTGTTCTTCTTATCTTAAGGGGAGGCTGACCGTTTGTTTGGTCTATTAATTCATTTATTCATATATATTCCTCCCTAGACCTCCATCAAGCTTAGAAAAACACCCCCTAGACCCCCCCCCCCCCCTTCAAGATAAATGTGTAAATTTTTCGGTAGAATAATGCCCCGGCCAAAGGCCGGTTCCTCTTAAAATTGCAGGCTCGCTATCGCTCGCCAGGAAATAAACGACACCTAAATGGCACGAAAGGTCTTAAAATTGACAACAAAATTGGGCGAAAAGTGTTAAAATCACCAAACTAATGGGCCGAACGTCTTATAATCTCAAAACTAGTGGGGCTAAACATTAGGGAGGAGGGGGTCCATAAAAACGGTGTGCCTCCCCTTAATATTAGTTTCCCTCCTGATCTCATTTTCTATCCACCTATCACCTTCACTTGTTTTGTTTTGTTTTTTCGTTCGCTACTTTTTATTGCCTCTTCTCCTGGTACTTCTGTTTTATTGCCTCTTCTCCTGGTACTTCTGTTTATTGCCTCTTCTCCTGGTACTTCTGTTTATTGCCTCTTCTCCTGGTACTTCTGTTTATTGCCTCTTCTCCTGGTACTTCTGTTTATTGCCTCTTCTCCTGGTACTTCTGTTTATTGCCTCTTCTCCTGGTACTTCTGTTTATTGCCTCTTCTCCTGGTACTTCTGTTTATTGCCTCTTCTCCTGGTACTTCTGTTTATTGCCTCTTCTCCTGGTACTTCTGTTTTATTGCCTCTTCTCCTGGTACTTCTGTTTTATTGCCTCTTCTCCTGGTACTTCTGTTTATTGCCTCTTCTCCTGGTACTTCTGTTTTATTGCCTCTTCTCCTGGTACTTCTGTTTTATTGCCTCTTCTCCTGGTACTTCTGTTTTATTGCCTCTTCTCCTGGTACTTCTGTTTTATTGCCTCTTCTCCTGGTACTTCTGTTTTATTGCCTCTTCTCCTGGTACTTCTGTTTTATTGCCTCTTCTCCTGGTACTTCTGTTTCCCGTTTATCAATTTTCCTCTTCAACCTTTTTCCTCCCTTACCCTTTCCTGTCCTCCTCCCTCATCTACCCCTCAGTCTTCCTCCTCTTCTTCCTCCTCTTCTTCCCTTTCTTCCTCCTCTTCTTCCCCTTTCTTCCTCCTCTTCTTCCCTTTCTTCCTCCTCTTCTCCCCCTTTTCTTCCTCCTCTTCTTCCCTTTCTTCCTCCTCTTCTTCCCTTTCTTCCTCCTCTTTTTCCCTTTCTTCCTCCTCTCTTCCGCTTTCTTCCCTTTCTTCCTCCTCTTCTTCCGCTTTCTTCCCTTTCTTCCTCCTCTTCCTCCCTTTCTTCCTCCTCTTCTTGCCTTTCTTCCTCCTCTTCTTCCCCTTCTTCCTCCTCTTCTCCCCCTTTCTTCCTCCTCTTCTCCCCCTTTCTTCCTCCTCTTCTTCCTCCTCTTCTTCCCTTTCTTCCTCCTCTTCTTCCCTTTCTTCCTCCTCTTCTCCCCTTTCTTCCTCCTCTTCTCCCCCTTTCTTCCTCCTCTTCTCCCCCTTTCTTCCTCCTCTTCTTCCTCCTCTCTTCCCTTTCTTCCCCCTCTTCTTCCCTTTCTTCCTCTTCTTCCCTTTCTTCCTCCTCTTCTTCCCTTTCTTCCTCTTCTTCCCTTTCTTCCTCCTCTTCTTCCCCTTTCTTCCTCCTCTTCTTCCCCTTTCTTCCTCCTCTTCTTCCCTTTGTTCCTCCGCTTCTTCCCTTTCTTCCTCCTTTTCTTCCTCCTCTTCTTCCCTTTCTTCCTCCTCTTCTTCCCCTTTCTTCCTCCTCTTCTTCCCTCTCCTCTCCTCCTCCTCCTTCTCTCTTCCCCTCCCTCATCTACCCCTCAGTACTTCACTATCGACCAATCTAATTATACGCTGGGAAACGGTTGCAAAATTATTGGTAAATCTTTTAACTCCCACGAATCTAAGAATTTCTTCTACAATCGAGTTGTCAACTTGTGGAATGGGCTTCCCCGAGACGTTATAGACTGCAGCACCGTTGATTCATTTAAACTTCGCCTAGACAAATACCTTGCATCAAACCCGCGACTGACTGCGTTTGTAAATTAATACCTTTATTTTATCCTCCCCTCAGTTACAAACCCATCTGTCCCTTACTAACTTCCTAATCCTGCCATGGACATTAGTTCCAGGGCAGTATTTCCCTTTCCAATGTTCCCTTACCCACTCTAAACCACTGTTTGGACACTTGATCCTTAGTGTTTTGGAGGACAAGCAGCCTAGAAGGGTCACTAGATCTGTTGTTGCTTGATTTCCTTTGTAGTCCTTTGTACCTCTTCATCCCCCTCCACCCCTTCCCTCTCCACCCCCCTCCCCCTCCTCTCCTCCACCCTCCCCCCCCCACCCAACTCCTCTCCACCACCTCCACCTCGTCTATCACCTTACATTCATCACTACATTCTTCACAATCTTAGGGGGGTTACCTGCTTGTTTCTCTCCTTTCCCTCTTTCGCTGGCTTGTATCCATTTGGCCCCATTCAGCATACTGTTTTAAGACGTTTATTTCCATCTAGGTGTCAATATTTTACTAGTGAGCGGTAGCGAGCCAGCCTATTTTTTAAATGTTTTTGACAGCAGGCTAAAGTTGTAAATTTTTCGATAGAAAAATTTCTCCGGCGAAGCCGGATTTCTTCATATAATGCTGGCTCGCTATCGCTCGCCAGAAAGAAATCGACTCCTAGATGGGGATAAACGTCTTAAAATAATTGGCTGAATGGGGTCGAATGGATACAAGCCAGAACAAGAGAGAAAAGGAGAGAAATAAAAAAAAGCAGGTCACCCCCCTTAACCTTCCTTTATTCACTTCCTCCTCACCACCTAACCTACAATTGGCTGTTTATTTTTCGTTATTATTTCTTTATTCTTTATCTGTATAGCTTATTATTCCCTAGTGTATTTTTTTGAATTGTTCTTTATTATTTAATTTAGTTATTTATTTATTTTTCCTACCCCGATCTTTATCTATTTTACCTTATCTTACATATTTTCACCACTTATTTATCCGATTATCTGTCACCATATATATATATATATATATATATATATATATATATATATATAGATAGATGAGTTTTTTTTTTTTTTTTTTTTTTACATCCCTTCTCTCTTTCTTCCTTTAATTTTCCCTATATCTGTCCATCGCTATTTACCCCATTATCTGTCCCCAAACTGTCCCCCTTTCATCCACCGCTGAGCCCCCGTGTCATCTTATCCCAGGGTTACCAAATCAAGTCCGCTGGATAGTAAATAAATACCAAAACTCTCTACAATAATGATACAATCTCTACACTACATACATACATACATACATACATACATACATAAAATGTTAAGACTGAGTGTTCCACACATACGTGCAGTTTCAGTCTCTTGTCCTAATGGCGGCGTTCCAGGCAACCCTGTTAAGGATTGGTGATGGGCTGGTCTATCAGAGTGAGAGCTGAGCGATCTCTGCCATACCCATAGCTTACTCTGACTATTACTTTAACTTATATATTTTCTAGATCTCAAGTGACGGCGTCTCTTCCGTAGATTGACCTCCCAATCTACCAAGATTGGAAGCCAAAGCGTCACATTTTTCCCTTGCCCCTCAACTTTCTCTTCATAATTGCTGAGGGGCACAGGGCCCTGAGTGGGGCTTTGGTTTCCCGGGCGTTTCCGCACCCTCCTCAGCTCCCCGCCATGGAGTGGCTTCGGTCACCCAGGCTTTATTGTGGTCAGCGGGGAGGGTTCTGTGGGGGCACTCAGTTGTGGCCTTGGAATTGCTCGGGGCATTGGGGCTGTTCGGCCAGGCAGCTTGGGGAACAACAACAACAACAACAACCCTGTTAAGGGCTGCTTCACTTTTCAAGTTCTTGGATTTGAGATCGGCACGTATAGTCCGATCCCAGGTCTTCCTCGGTCCACCCCTTGGTGCAGCTCCTTCCACAATCACAGACCTGCATTTTTTCACCCAATTTTGTTCATCCATTCTCTCCACATGTCCCATACCATCCCAGTCTACTTGTACGCATCACCTCGCTAATACTCTTTATACCTAAACGTCTCCTCAGCTCAACATTTGTTATTCTATCCTGTAGCCTGGCCCCACACATCCATCTCACCATTCTCATCTCATTACGTTCCATTCTGTTTACACTATCGCTCTAAAATGGCTCAATCTACAGAATATCGCTAGAATTCATGTCATTAGATGTAAAACTGTGCCTCTAGATCGAAGTAAACTCCTCTAGATCGAAGTAAACACCTCTAGATCGAAGTAAACACCTCTAGATCGAAGTAAACACCTCTAGATCGAAGTAAACACCTCTAGATCGAAGTAAACACCTCTAGATCGAAGTAAACACCTCTAGATCGAAGTAAACACCTCTAGATCGAAGTAAACACCTAGATCTAGCGGGAAGGTATTTATATTGGCAACACCAGTATTGCCCTACCTACCTACCTACATTTCTCATTGATCTTGCCTCACTGTTCATAGGTCACTCTTTTTTCCTTTAAGGGGGCTATAGTACTCACTTTTTATAAACCCCCTTCTCCCTCATGTTTGGCATATTCGTTTTTGAGATTTTAAGACGTTCGTTCCGTTAGTTTGGCGATTTTGAGATCTTTCGCCCCATTTTGTTGTCAATATGAAGACCTTTCGTGCTATTTAGGTGTTGATTTTTACCTGGCGAGCGACAGCGAGTCTGTAATTATAGAAGGAAATGGCCTTCGGCCGGGCCACTTTTCTACCGAAAAATTTTCAAATTTATCTTGACAAGGGGTCTAGGGGTGTATTTTTAAGCGTGATCTTGAATTGGGGTCTAGCTTTGTTGTTGTTGTTTTTTTTTAAAGCTTGATGGAGGTCTAGTGAGGAAACTAAAAAATATATCAGTAAATAAATACATAGACCAAAAACCAAGCACTACCCCCTTAATTCCATATCATCTTATTTTTATTTTTTTCAATGATATTTGCATTCATCTCCTTTTTTTTTTTTTTTTTTTTTTTTTTTTTTTTTCCCTGTAGTGTTAGAGTGTGTAATGTTGGTATAGGTAGCGCCAACGAACTTGGCAATTATCTCGATCCCTGACCTCTTCGTAACTCAAAAGGGCCTTGAGCAAACTGGCTGGAAATGTCCACACCTATTTCCTGGTGGACTCTTCCCAAATGATATAAATGCCAGCCCGATTGCTTTCATGAATTTTGAGTTATAAGAAGTCAAGGGGAGACTGGCCGTTTGTTTGGTCTATTAATTTATTTATTCATATATTGTTTTTGTTTCCTCCCTAGACCTCCTTCAAGCTTAGAAAAACACCCCCTAGACCCCCTTTCAAGATAAATGTGTACATTTTTCGGTAGAAAAATGTCCCGGCCGAAGGCCGATTCCTCTTAAAATCGCAGGCTCGCTGTCGCTCGCCAGGAAATAATCGACACCTAAATGGCACGAAAGGTCTTAAAATTTACAACGAAATAGGGCGAAAGGTGTTAAAATCGCCAAACTAATGGGCCGAACGTCTTATAATTTAAAAACAATGGGGCTAAACTTGAGGGAGAAGGGGGTCCAGAAAAACTGTCTGCCTCCCCTTAAGATCAATGTACGATATTATGGCAATAGAATTTGAATTTGAATTTGTGTTCATTATTATCTCTCCTTGCTTTAAGCCAGAGTCACACGAGCCCCTTTTTCGAGCAATTATTACGGGCAATTATGGTCTACAAGCTT
Source organism: Paralithodes platypus (assembly GCA_032716605.1). Lineage (NCBI taxonomy): Eukaryota > Metazoa > Arthropoda > Malacostraca > Decapoda > Lithodidae > Paralithodes > Paralithodes platypus. The sequence goes on along the minus strand of CM064553.1, from coordinate 6,948,711 downwards.
CAAAAATTACACGTTATCAAAATTCGGCCGTCTAACATAATCTACCTTCAATCTAGTTACCGATACCAGTGCGAAAATGTCCCGATATAATACGAGAAAAAACTTGTTCATCGAAAATTGTCGGAAAATGCGCTCGTGTGACACCCGGCTTTACCCTTGTCTTTCTTCTTAGTTCACTTTGTCTCTTTTATCACCACATTCTTCACCACATTCTTCACCACATTCTTCACCACATTCATCACCACATTCTTCACCACATTCTTCACCACATTCATCACCACATTCTTCACCACATTCTTCACCACATTCTTCACCACATTCTTCACCACATTCTTCACCACATTCTTCACCACATTCATCACCACATTCTTCACCACATTCATCACCACATTCATCACCACATTCTTCACCACATTCTTCACCACATTCTTCACCACATTCTTCACCACATTCTTCACCACATTCATCACCACATTCTTCACCACATTCATCACCACATCTTCACCACATTCTTCACCACATTCTTCACCACATTCTTCACCACATTCTTCACCACATTCTTCACCACATTCATCACCACATTCTTCACCACATTCATCACCACATTCATCACCACATTCTTCACCACATTCTTCACCACATTCTTCACCACATTCTTCACCACATTCTTCACCACATTCTTCACCACATTCATCACCACATTCTTCACCACATTCTTCACCACATTCTTCACCACATTCTTCACCACATTCTTCACCACATTCTTCACCACATTCTTCACCATCTTAAGGGGGGATGGTTCACTTTTGGGGCGATTTTTGCATGTATTCATTATTTTTTCTAGTTTCCTCCCTAGACCTCCGTAATTTTTTCATGTATTCATTATTTTTTTAGTTTCCTCCCTAGACCTCCCATCAAATTAAAAGAAAAAAAAACATCCATTAGATCCCCCTTCTAGATTAATTTGTACATTTTTCGGTAGAAAAATTTCCCGGCCGAAGGCCGGTCCTTCCAACATTACAGGCTCACTATCGTTCTCCAGGGAAAAAATCGACACCTAAATAGCCCGAAAGGTCTAAATATTGACTAAGAAATAGAACGAAAGGTCTTAAAATCGACTAACTAATGGGGCAAACAATCTTAACATCTGAAAACTAATGGGGCTAAACATGAGGGAGAAAGTGGTCCAGAAAACCGGCCCATCCCCCCTTAAGTAGAACAACATTAGTAGTCGGTATTGACGATATAAGGATTTGATCCTCCCGGGATTCGAACTCGGGACACCACACCTAGAACATAAGCATCTAAACCATTACACCACCAACACAATAGCATGTACAGTATTAAGGGGAGATTTCCACTTGAGGGATTTTTTTCTTTGCCCCTTTCTCCCTCATGTTTAGCCCCATTGCTTTTGAAATTTTAAGACGTTCGCCCCATTAGTTTGGCGATGTTAAGAAGTTTCACCCCATGTATGTCACTGTTAAGACCTTTCGTCCCATTTAGGTGTCGATTTTTTCCTGGCGAGCGATAGCGAGCCTGTAATTTAAGAGGAACCGGCCTTCGGCCGGGAAATTTTTCTACCGAAAAATGTACAAATTTATTTTGAAAGGGGGTCAAGGGGGTGTAATTTCAAGCTTAATGGAAGTCTAGGAAACACACTAAAAACCTCCCCTTAAGTAGAACAATATTAGTATTGATGTATTGATGATATAAGCTATTGCTAGGATATGATGATCTTATTTAATTAGTTTACTCCCAACTCCAAACACTACCCAATGCAATTATTAATGAAAGCATGTGATCCCACCGGGATTCGAACCTGGGCTACCACATACAGATCTTCAACACTCTAACCATTGTACCATCAAGGACAGTTATAAGTACAATTTAAGTATCCATTTATCGAATACTGGACATTTATCATTCTAATCATGCACTATACACAAATGCACCATGCATAGCCTAATGATTAAGAGGGGTCACCGGTTTTTTTTTATGTTTCACTCCTCTTCTCTCTTTCCCTGGCTTGTATCCATTCGGCCCCATTCAGCCAACTGTTTTAAGACGTTTATCCCCATCCAGGTGTCGATTTCTTCCTGGCGAGAGATAGCGAGCCAGCATTGTATGGAGAAATCCGGCTTCGCCGGAGACATTTTTCTATCGAAAAATATACAAATTTAGCTTGCTGTCAAAACAAAAATATATATATGCTGGCTCGCTACCGCTCTGGATGGGGGTAAACGTCTTAAAACAGTAGGCTGAATGGGGCCGAATGTATAGAAGCCAAAGAGAGAGGGAGAGAAAGAGAAAAAAAGCAAGGTGGGCTCCGTTAAGCTAAAGAAAGTAATATTTTATTGTGCACAGGATCATTTAGGACAGACCTCGCTAAGAAATATTCCTGAAAGATAACCATTGTCACATTAAGGGGAGACTGGCCGTTTGTTTGGTATATTAATTCATTTATTAATTTTTTGTTTTTTTTTAGTTTCCTCCCTAGACCTCCATCAAGCTTAGAAAAACACCCCCTAGACCGCCCCACCCCCCCTCCTTTCAAGATAAATGTGTACATTTTTCGGTAGAAAAATGTCTCGGCCAAAGGCCGGTTCCTCTTAAAATTGCAGGCTCGCTATCGCTCGCCAGGAAATAATCGACACCTAAATGGCACGAAAGGTCTTAAAATTGACAACGAAATGGGGTGAAAGGTGTTAAAATCGCCAAACTAATAGGCCGAACGTCTTATAATCTCAAAAATACAAATGGTACTATTATTCTCATTTGTAGATTAACCCTTTCTGTGCAAGCGACGTCTATATATATATTTTCTTCTAGCTATATTTAGGCCCTTGAAGCTCTGACGCGTTTTAGCAGTTTATTTTGGCTATCATTAGACGATTTTATGCTGCTTAGGAAGGATCTGTGAATATTAAAAGGGTAAATACTCTCTCAATCAACCCTTTGACTTCATATACCGTTACTAATCTGAATAAAATAATCCAATAGTAGCCAGAAAACAGAACTGAATCGCGTATTGGAGATTGAAAGGGTTAAACGATTTTGTGTGGTTTAAGAAATGTATGTGGTAGTAAAAAGGGTTAATTGAGATAGTTTGAAGCCTGTTAATTGCTGGAGGCCCTTTTTAAACTGAATAAAATCTTCTAAAAGTAGCCAGAATAAAGTTAAAAAAGACGTCACCGGTACAGAAAGGGTTAAAAAAGACGTCACCGGTACAGTAGGGGTTCAAAAAGACGTCACCGGTACAGTAGGGGTTCAAAAAGACGTCACCGGTACAGTAGGGGTTCAAAAAGACGTTACCGGTACAGTAGGGGTTCAAAAAGACGTCACCGGTACAGTAGGGGTTCAAAAATATGTCACCGGTACAGAAGGGGTTCAAAAAGATGTCACCGGTACAGTAGTGGTTGGTTAAGACATCACCGGTACAGTAGTGGTTGGTTAAGACGTCACCGGTACAGTAGGGGTTCAAAAATATGTCCCCGGTACAGAAGGGGTTCAAAAAGACGTCACCGGTACAGTAGGGGTTCAAAAAGACGTCACCGGTACAGTAGGGGTTCAAAAAGACGTCACCGGTACAGTAGGGGTTCAAAAAGATGTCACCGGTACAGAAGGGGTTCAAAAAGACGTCACCGGTACAGTAGGGGTTAAAAAAGACGTCACCGGTACAGAAGGGGTTCAAAAAGACGTCACCGGTACAGTAGGGGTTCAAAAAGACGTCACCGGTACAGTAGGGGTTCAAAAAGACGTCACCGGTACAGTAGGGGTTAAAAAAGACGTCACCGGTACAGTAGGGGTTCAAAAAGACGTCACCGGTACAGTAGGGGTTCAAAAAGACGTCACCGGTACAGTAGGTGTTCAAAAAGACGTCACCGCTACAGAAGGGGTTCAAAAAGACGTTACCGGTACAGTAGGGGTTCAAAAAGACGTCACCGGTACAGAAGGGGTTCAAAAAGACGTCACCGGTACAGAAGGGGTTCAAAAAGATGAAAATAATGAAATTAAGAAAAATGAGCAAGCTATTAGAAATAACTTCAGATTAAGGGGAGAGGGGTCGTTTTTCTGGACCCCCTTCTCCCTAATGTTTAGCATATTATTTTTGTTTAGATTATTATACGTTTGTTCCGTTAGTTTGGCGATTTCGTGCCAGTTAGGTGTCGATATTTCGTGCCAGTTAGGTGTCGATATTTCGTGCCAGTTAGGTGTCGATATTTCGTGCCAGTTAGGTGTCGATATTTCGTGCCAGTTAGGTGTCGATATTTCGTGCCAGTTAGGTGTCGATATTTCGTGCCAGTTAGGTGTCGATATTTCGTGCCAGTTAGGTGTCGATATTTCGTGCCAGTTAGGTGTCGATATTTCGTGCCAGTTAGGTGTCGATATTTCGTGCCAGTTAGGTGTCGATATTTCGTGCCAGTTAGGTGTCGATATTTCGTGCCAGTTAGGTGTCGATATTTCGTGCCAGTTAGGTGTCGATATTTCGTGCCAGTTAGGTGTCGATATTTTCCTGGCGAGCGATAACTAGCCTGTAATAAGAAGCACTCTACCCCCTTAGATATAATAATAAAGTTTCATAAATTATGGTTACGTGTCTTATAAGTCCTCCAGAGTATCATTAGGTTAAGGGGAGGCAGACCGTTTGTTTGGTCTATTAATTCATTTATTCATATATTGTTTTAGTTTCCGCCCTAGACCTCCATCAAGCTTAAAAAAAACACCCCCTAGACCCCCCTTCAAGATAAATTTGTAAATTTTTCGGTAGAAAAATTTCCCGGTTCCTCTTATAATTGCAGGCTCGCTATCGCTCGCTAGGAAATAATCGACACCTAAATGGCACGAAAGGGCTCAAAATTGACAAAGAAATGGGGCGAAGGTGTTAAAATCGCCAAACTAATGGGCAGAACGTCTGATAATCTCAAAACTAGTGGGGCTAAACATTAGGGAGAAGGGGGTCCATAAAAACGGTCTACCTCCCCTTAAATGCCAGTATTGTAAAAGTGGTTTCTGACAAGCACTGCATCTGTCGCATCGTAAATTAAACAGGTTATATTAATTGTTTATTCTTAACCCTTTGAAGACTGTGACGCATTTTGACAGAGAGAGAGAGAGAGAGGGGGGGGGGGGGCAGCATTGTAAAAGGTTTGCTGACAAGCACAGTATCTGTCACGTCGTAAATTTTCAACACTGACAACAACTCCCCACCCCAAAAAAAAATATATATTTGTTTCTGATTCTTAACCCTTTCTCTACCGATGCCTTTCTTTTAACTTTATTCTGGCAAATGTTGGACGATTGTATTCAGTTACAAAGGCCCTCCGGCGATTAACAGGCTTCGAACTATCTCACTTATAACCTCTTTTACTACCACAGATCCTTCTTAAGCTGCCCCATCCTCTTAAAATAGCTAGAATAAAATGAAAGAGACGTCCCCGGTACAGAAGGGGTTAAGGGGCTAGTGGCTGTTTTTTCTTCTATTTATTCAGTTATTTATATATTTTTTAGTTTCCTCGCTAGACCTCCATCAAGTTTAAAACAAAACAAAAATAGAACCACCTTCAAGATAAATTTGTACATTTGTCGGTAGAAAAATGTCCCGGCCAAAGGCCTGTTCCTCTTAAAATTACAGGCTTCCTATCGCTCGCTAGGAAAATATCGACAGGTAAATGGCACGAAAGGTCTTAAAATGTACAATGAAATGGGGCGAAAGGTGTTAAAATCGCCAAACTAACAGAATGAACGTCTCATAATCTCAAAACTAATAGGGCTAAACACGAGGGAGAAAGTTGTCCAGAAAAACAACTCATCTCGCCTTAACCCTTTCAAAACTATGACGCATTTGGACAGTATATTCCGGCTATCATTATACTTGTATACAGTTTAAGAAGGAACTGTGCGAATTATATGGGTAAAGATTATCCCACTTAGCCCTCTCACTTCCATATACCCTTCCTAAGCTGCACAAAATCGTCTAATAATAGCCTGAAAACCGAAAAGAAATACGTATTGGTTCTTGAAAGGGTTAATCGTTTAGCCTTTTGGGTGTGTGTGTTTTTTTTTTGTTTTTTTTTTTTTTTTGTTTTTTTTTGATAGGTGAATATTGTGCCAAGTGCGTAATATGGCTACAAGGACAAATATAATCTAACAGACACAAAATTCAAGATAGGATCATTTATTAGACGCATAAATTAAAAATATTAATACAATAAAAAAAAAACACAAGTAATAACAGACTTCAACAGATGCATAACTTAACAACAACAACAACAACAACAACAACAACAGAGGAAATTGGTCAAAACAACTCCCAAAAAACAAGTGATAATTGTTTCTGATTATTAAGGGGCTAGCGGCATTTTTTTTTTTTTTTTTTATTTATTAAGTTATTCATATATTTGTTAGTTTCCTTGCTAGATCTCCATCAAGCTTAAAAAACACCCCCTACATCCACCTTCAAAGATCAATGTGTACATGTTAAGAGTCCGACAGATTCATAACTTAACAACAACACCACCAACATCAACAACAATAACAACAAAAACAAACAACAACACCAACATCAACAACAATAACAATAACACCAACATCAACAACAACAACAACAACAACCACAACAACAACAACAACACCAACATCAACAACAATAACAACAACACCAACATCAACAACAATAACAACAACACCAACATCAACAACAACAACAACCACAGCAACAACAACACCAACATCAACAACCATAACAACAACACCAACATCAACAACAACAACAACCACAACAACCACATCAACAACAACACCAACATCAACAACAATAACAACAACACCAACAACAACAACAACAACAACAACCACAACAACAAAAACAAACAACAACAACAACATCAACAAGAGAGGAAATTGGTCATAAACAATTTAATCGATACATAATGCAAGGAATGTGATCAACGGAGTCCTGAAGGAATGCAATTGATCACCCGGGTTAGCCTAGAGACAAAAACAGAGGCATAACTCAGGAAATGATCAAGGCCAAAAGTACAGTTGATTTGTAAAGTTCTCTGATAAGCTGAAAGAGAGATTGTGCAGTGTCAAACGATGTTTAGACTTTTGGCCCCTTTTCTTTGTCAATATTAAGACTTTTCGTGTCATTTAGGTCTCGATTTTTTCCAGGCGAGCGCGAGCGAGCCTGTTATTTAGGAGAAACCTAAACTTAGGAGAAGCCTCTTATTTTAACTTTTTGCTTTTGTTATAATTTCTCGTTAATTCATATCCATTCTTCTCTGCCATAGGATTGCTAAAATATTTCCCATCCTTTTAACTTTATATCAACATTATCAAGGCTGGCTACGAATTATTCGATCTGATATAGTGCTTTGTAAACTCTATAAAGAGCATAAGGCACTACAAAATCTTTCTTCCCACTTTGAGCATCTCCTCAGAATGGATCACAAGGTTTTTCATTCATTAACTGTCCTTTTAACTCCTTGTGACTCTAAACCCTGGGGAGATTAATGGTTAATGGGAGGTTTATAATGGGGTGAAACGTCTGAACATTTATAAACTGATGGAGCGAATCCGGAGAAATCCAAAAAGACCCCCCTCGGTCCAAATAGGGTTAACACACACACACACACCACCACCACTACATTAGAGGAAATGGTTGTATGATAATTGGAAAGTGTTTTCACCCACATGAGGCGAAGCATTTCTTGTTTTAATCGAGTGGTTAACTGATGGAATGGACTACCTAGAAGTGTCATTGAGTGTAGTAGTATTCAAACTTTCAAAAACCGTCTTGATAAATATCTCACTCTTAAGGGGAGACTGACCGTTTGTTTGGTCATTCATTCCTTTATTTCTTAGTTTCCTCAATAGACCTCCATCAAGCTTAAAAAAAAAAATAGACCCCCCTTCAAGATAAATTTTTACATTTTTCGGTAGAAAAAGTTCCCGGCCGAAGGCCGGTTCCTCTTAAAATGTCAGGCTGGCTATCGCTCGCCAGGAAAAAATCGACACCTAAACGGCAGGAAAGGTCATAAAATTGACAAAGAAATGGGGCGAAAGGTCATAAAATCCCCAAACTAATGTAACCAACGTCTTAAAATCTCAAAACTAGTGGGGCTAAACCTTAGGGAGATAGGGGTCCAGAAAAACGGTCTGCCTCCCCTTACCCTCCGATTAACTGCTTTTACAAACGAATATCCCCACTATTCTGTTTCCACATACGGTCGGTAGCGTAGTTACAAGCAGTCTCGTAAGGATCAAGGGATCTGTTGTTGCTTTTTGTTTCCTTTGTACTCCCTTGTACCACCTCCACCGCACACAAACACACACACACACATACCACGATCCCCACCCCCCAACACACACACACACACACACACACACACACACACACACACACACACACACACACACATACACGCACACACACCCAACACACACACACACACACACCCAACACACACACACAACACACACACGCACACACACACCCAACACACACACACACACACACACACACACACCCACCCACACCCAACACACACACACACACACACACACACACACACACCAACACCACCACACACACACACACACACACACACCCAACACACACACACACACACACACACACACCCAACACACACACACACACACACACACACACACACCCACCCAACACACACACACACACACACACACAACACACACACACACACACACACACACACACCTCGTAAGACCGGTAGAACCTATGTATTATTCACGTGGTTTTTTGCCCTTTAAAACCTAATCATTATGCCAACAACTTGTCAGGCTGTCTCCTAATTAAAAGTGTCCACCGGGGTTCGAAACGTGGGAGAGAGAGAGAGAGAGAGATGGTGGAAGTGATATAACAGAACGATTTAAGGATATACAAGATAGAGAAGAAAGTATTAGAGAGAGAGAGAGAGAGAGAGAGAGAGAGAGAGATGGTGGAAGTGATATAACAGAACGATTTAAGGGTACAAAGGATAAAGAAGAAAGTATTAGATGAGAGAGAGAGAGAGAATGAGAGAGAGAGATGTGGTGGAAGTGATATAACAGAACAATTAAGGATATGAGCTAGAGTTGAAAGCATTAGATGAGAGAGAGAGAGAGAGAGAGAGATATGTGGGATGTGGAAATGTTAAGAGGGAGAAAGATTAATAAAGATGAGTTTTAGAGAATAACTTTGGAAAATGACACCATACAGAGTCAAGAGAGAGAGTGAGCGAGAGAGAGATAGATAGATAGATAGATAGAGAGAGAGAGAGAGAGAGAGAGAGAGGTAGGTAGGTAGGTATACTGGTGGTGATGTTTTTATGCTAATATTATACGAACCAAAGGACTCACACGAATGAACTGGCGGGGGGAGTAGGGGGGGGGGGGGGGGGGGGAGCGAGAGATAGAACAGGGGGAGGGGTGATAGATGGGGGAGGGGGATAGGCCGGGGAGGGGGATAGGCGGGGAGGGGGATAGGCCGGGGAGGGGGGATAGGCCGGGGAGGGGGGATAGGCCGGGGAGGGGGATAGGTGGAGGAGGGGGATAGGTGGGGAAGGGGAGATAGGTGGGGGAGGGGGGATAGGGGGGGATAGGTGGGGGAGGGGGGATAGGTGGGGGGAGGGGAGATATAAGGGGGGGGAGGATGAGGGTTTGGATAGAGGATGAGGGTTTGGATAGAGGATGAGGGTTTGGATAGAGGATGAGGGTTTGGATAGAGGATGAGAAATAAAAGGATGGACAGACAGAAAGGATCGAGTTTGATTGGGAAGGTGTGTGTGTGGGGGGGGGGGGGGGGGGGGGTAGTATAAATAGGGGGATGGAGTTGTATTGTGTTAAGGGGCATGGTTAGTTTTTCTGGCTCACCTTATCCTTCATGATTAGCCCCATTTGTTGTCAGATTTCAAGACGTTCAGCTCATTAATTTGGCGGTTGTTAGATTTTTCACTTCTTTTCTGTGTCAATTTTAAGACTTTTCGTGTCATTTAGGTGTCATTTTTTTTCCCTTGCGAGCGATAGATATATATAGAGTATATATATATATACATATATATATATATATATATATATATATATATATATATATATATATATATATATGGCAGAGTTGTCTTGCCACTGGACTGGTAATCCAATGGACCCGGGTTCGAATCCCAATATGTCAATGGGAAGATATTATTGGGATGGAATTTATGCTGTACCTAGTATCAGTGCATTACCACAGCCCACCGAAATACCAAAAAAAATACCCTTATTGTTCCCTGATTAAATAGCATTGTATGAATATTCCCATATTCAAAATATGCTATGGGGGGGGGCAATGCCTAGCGAGTTCATTGCTCAATAGGTGGCGTTCTGAGAGTGAGGGTCCGAGTCTGGGGATGAGACAATGAAGAGCAGAGGCGAAGCGGCTTCAGATAATGGAGATGCTTCGAGCCGTAAATGGGTGCTTCGCATGTCTCACTCCCTAGACTGGAACAAGACCTCACGGGCCTCACCGTGTTCAGCGGTAGAGTGTGCAGGCTCTCAGTTTATGCCCGAGAGGGAGTAGTTGGAATATAGAAGACAAAAAAAAAAAAAATATGTATATATACTGTATATATATATATATATACAGTATATATATGTATACATTATATATACAGTATATATATAATACTGTATATATATACATTTATATACCTTTTTTTGTGTTCTCCTTAGACCTCCATCATAGTATTGTTCCCTCCTAAATTGCAGTCGCGCTGTCGCTCACCAGGAAAAAATCGACACCTGTATGGCACGTAAGGTCTTGAAATTGACAAAGAAATGGAGCGACAGGTCTTAAGATCACCAAACTAATGAGGCGAACGTCTTTAAATCTCAAAACTGTTGGGGCTATACATGAGGGAGAAGGGGGTCCAAAAAAACAACACCCCCTTATCACTCCCTGTGTCTCTTAACCGCTTCAACATTATGCCGATTAGACGATTTTATACAGCTTAGGAAGGATCTGTGGGAATTCAAAGGGTAAAGACTATCTCAGTAAATCCTCTGACTTCCATATACCCTTACTAATCTGAATAATATCGTTAATGAAAGCCAGAATAAAAAATAAAATCAATGAGTCATCATATCTTAAAAGGATTAATTAGTTAGTAGTTCGAAGACGTTTCACCCCATTAGTGTGGCGATAATAAGACTCTTCATCCGATTCAGGTGTCATATATCTGGCCGAGGGGTAACGGGCCTGTAGTTTAGATGAAATCGGGACATTTTTCTATCGACAAATATACAAATTTAGGTATGAGGGGGTCTGGGCAGGCAATTTTTTTTTTTTTTTTTTTTTTTTTTTTTTTTTTTTTTTTTTTTTTTTCATTTTTTAGCTTGAAGGAAGTCTAGGAAGGTGTTTTGTTAGCCCAGGGGAGAGACTAAACATAATTATATGGTCCGGATTTGTCAACAATAAATATATAAACTCTCAATTATAATTAAGGGGGGATGGTTTACTTTTTGGGCGATTTTTGCATGTATTCGTTATTTTTGCATGTATTCGTTATTTTTGCATGTATTCGTTATTTTTGCATGTATTCGTTATTTTTGCATGTATTCATTATTTTTGCATGTATTCGTTATATTTGCATGTATTCGTTATTTTTGCATGTATTCATTATTTTTGCATGTATTCGTTATTTTTGCATGTATTCATTATTTTTGCATGTATTCGTTATTTTTGCATGTATCCGTTATTTTTGCATGTATCCGTTATTTTTGCATGTATCCGTTATTTTTGCATGTATCCGTTATTTTTGCATGTATTCGTTATTTTTGCATGTATTCGTTATTTTTGCATGTATTCATTATTTTTGCATGTATTCGTTATTTTTGCATGTATTCGTTATTTTTGCATGTATTCGTTATTTTTGCATGTATTCGTTATTTTTGCATGTATTAGTTATTTTTCTAGTTTCCTCCCTAGACCTCCATCAAGTTTTAAAAAAAACATCCATTAGATCCCCCTTCTAGATTAATTTGTACATTTTTCGGTAGAAAAATTTCCCGGCCGAAGGCCGGTTCTTCCAACATTACAGGCTCACTATCGTTCGCCAGGGAAAAAAATCGATACCTCAATAGCACGAAAGGTCTATATATTAACGAAGAAATGGGGCGAAAGGTCTTAAAATCGACTAACTAATGGGGCAAACATCTTAACATCTGAAGACTAATGGGGCTAAACATGAGAAAGAAAGTGGTCCCGAAAACCGGCCCATCCCCCCTTAAGCAATAGATCATAGTAACCCTTAAGACGCTGCACCAGATAGTCTTAATCCTTCCTGCACCAGTGACGTCATTCTTAGTGGATTTCAGTTATATTCAGACAATTTTATCAAGTTTAGGAAGGATATGTGGTAGCAAAAGGATTAACTGAGATAGTATGTAGCCTTTTAAGTGGTAGACGTCCCTCCTAAGCTGAACACAAATCGTCTACTAGTTGCCAGAATATAATTAAAAGTACATCACCGGTACAGAAGGGGTTAAGGGGAGGAAGACCGTTTTTCTGGACCCCCTTCTCCCTAATGTTTAGCCCCACTAGTTTTGAGATTATAAGACGTTCGGCCCATTAGTTTGGCGATTTTAACACCTTTCGCCCCATTTCGTTGTCAATTTTAAGACCTTTCGTTCCATTTAGGTGTCGATTATTTCCTGGCGAACGATAGCCAACCTGCAATTTTAGGAGGAACCAGCCTTCGGCCGGCACATTTTTCTACCGAAAAATGTACAAATTTATCTTGAAGGGGGGTCTAGGGTTTTTTTTCTAAGCATGATGGAGGTCTAGGGAGGAAACTAAAAAAATATATGAATAAATTAATCAATAGACCAAACAAACGGCCAGTCTCCCCTTAACCCCTTGAGGATTATGACGCGTTATTATTGAGAAGGGTTCATGGAAGTCAGAGGGATACTTGAGACAGCCTTTACCTTTTTACTACCCACAGATCCTTCCTGCGCTGTATAAAATCGTCTAATGATAGCCAGAATAAACTGTCTAAACGCATCATGAATATCTATCTATCTATTGCCGGACGCCGTGATCCTCGAAGGGGTGGCCACAAACGAAGCGTCCCCATGCACTTATGTTCCCAGTTAATCGACGCCCCTCCTCCCATCCAGCACCGCCTTCACTCATATACTTCTTAACTCCATCCTTCCACCTCTCTCTCGGTCTATCTCTCCCTCTCTATCCTTCCACCTCACTCTCGTACACTCTTAGTCATTCTTTCGCTTCCCATACGTTCCACATGGCCAAACCATCTCAAGGTGTTCCTTGTCACACTTTCCTGGACATCCACACCACACCTCTCTCGTGCTTCCTCATTCTTGGTTTGAGTCTCTTAACCATGAACATAAGGGGATACATTTAAAATTATTATTTGTTCTACCTCCGGGCAGAAACATTTAAAGTCTCTGAGAATAGGAACTTTAAATGTTTCTGTTCGGGCTCTGTCTCGTGTCAGCCACCGCCAGCAATAGGGTATGTGCCTGAGTATATACATACATACATACCTCCGGATCTAACAAACCTAATTCTCATTCACCAAGCATACATTTGCATTGTATTTGTCTCTTTAACACCTTCACCTATGCAGTCCATTACAAGGGAGGCGGGAAGTGAGCGGCTGAACCTAACAAGCTACAGAAACAAATACCCCCTCTTAATTTTCAGATTAAAAGACGTTCGGCCCATTAGTTTGGCGATTTTAAGACCTTTCGCCCCATTTTGTTGTAAATATTAAGACTTTCGTGTCATTTAGGATTGCTCGCCAGTAATTTAAGAGAAACCGGCTGACATTTTGCTATCGTAAAATGTACACATTTATCTTTAAGGAGGGTCTTGGGCAGGTATTTTCTAAGCTTGATGGAGGTCTAGGTAGGAAACTAATCAAATAATATAAAGATACATAAATGAGCAAATAAAAACGACCCATCTCCCTTTACCACCTTCACCTACGCAGTCCATTACAAGGTAGCTGGGAAGTGAGAGCTGCTAAACCTAACAAACCACCAAAACAAACACCCTCTTCAACTTGCAAATGTCCCCTCCTTTTCCCTGTGTGTGTGTTTATGTGTATATGTGTGTGTGTGTGTGTGTTTTAACTTGATTTGTCTATTTAACACCTTCACCTACGCAGTCCATTACACGAGAGCCGTTGAACCTAACAAACCACCGACACAAACACCCCCTCAACTTGCAAATGTCCCCTCCTTTTCCCTTCCTATCATACGTAGCCTCGCCGGTCGGAGATTTTTCATGAAGTCCAGTTCTAATCATTCTACCAGTCTCACACAACTCACCCGGGGTCGAATCCCGGACACTTTGATCAACAGGCAAACATTCTATCAGTATAAATGACATTAGGCATCTCGTCTAACTCTTGTTTTTTGTTCTCATAGATTTGTTACATTTATGTAAATATGTGATAGGGTGGAGTAAGCTATACTATAGTCCGTTCATTCTAGGTTGGGCAGAAATCGTAACCTCTAACCTCTGTAACTCAAAAAGGGCTAGAGCAAATGAGCTGTCAATTTCCACACCTATTTCTTAGCCATGTCTTCCTATTTGGTAGAAATATTAGCACGATTACTCTAGTCCTTTTTGAGTTATCAGAGGTTAGGAGTTACGATTTCTGCCCAGCCTAGAATGAACGGACTATAGGTTAGGCTAGGTTAACCTATGCTGAGTTTTGTTTCATTCTATACGTATGAAGGAGACAAAAGGCAGACTGCTTGTAACGAGTGTCTCTCCCAAAGCCAAAAGAGTGACAAAGAGGCAAATTCAAGGGACGTTGTGGTTAAAATGCTTTGACACTTTGTACAGTTCCCTTCACAAGTTCTGTTCCTCTCCGAGATATTATTTGTGGAAGTACATAGAGTATAATTGAATTTAGAGTTTAGTATCTTATTTAACCCCTTCTGTACCGGCGACGTCTTTTTCATTATATTCTAGCTATATTTAGACGATTTTAGTAAGATTAAGAAGGACCTGTGGTAGTAAAATGGATTAAGTGAGACAGTTCGAAGCCTTTTGATTGCTGGAAACCCTTTTGAAACTGAATACAATCGTCTAATAGTAGCCATAATAATACAATCGTCTAATAGTAGCCATAATAATACAATCGTCTAATAGTAGCCATAATAATACAATCGTCTAATAGTAGTCATAATAATACAATCGTCTAATAGTAGCCATAATAAAGTGAAAGGGACGGCAGCGGTAATGAAAGAGTTAACTATTACATTTCGGGGATTTTATCTTTGATCTTAACCCTTTAAGAGGGTACTACTAACATTTTATGGACCCCCTTCTCCCTCATGTTTAGCATATTAGTTTTGAGTTTTTTTAAGATTTTCGTTAGTTTGGCGATTTTGAGACCTTTCGCCTCATTCCTTTGTCAATATTAAGACCTTTCGTGCCATATAGGTGTCGATATTTTCCTGGCGAGCGACAGCGAGCCTGTAATTATAGAAGGAACCGGCCTTCGGCCGGGACATTAGTCAACCTCAAAATGTACAAATAGATCTTGAAAGGGGGTCTAGGGGGTGTTTTTTTTTATTTTATGCTTGAAGGTCTAGCGAGGAAACTCAAAAATAAATAAATACATTAACAAAAAAACAAGCACTACCCCCGTAAAGATTATGACGCATTTTGACAGGTTATTCTGGCTATCATTAGACTATTGTATACAGCTTAGGAAGGACATGTGGGGATTAAAGGGGTAAAGACTATCTCAATTAACCCTCTGACTTCAAAAGACCCTCCCTACTTAATCTGCATAAAATCGTCTAGTAATAGCCAAGAAACAGAAAATAAATGCGTAATCGGATCTCGAAAGGGTTAACCCATTCAGTTCCGGTGACGTCCTTTTAATTATACACTGGCAACTATTTGACGATTTTATTTAGCTTAGGAAGGACCTCTAGCAATATTAAGACTTCAAACTCTCTCAACCAACTCTATTAACTACCACAGACCCTTCCTAAGCTGCGTTATATCGTCTAAATATAGCTAGAATATAATATATCACACGTCGCTGGTACTCAAAGGGTTAAGCAGTCCATCAAAATAATTCACCAGCCTATCATAATTCGGCTGTCACGTATTGTTCACATATTTCTGTTCACGACTGTACACAAGCTGCCTATATGGGTTGCAGAACATAAAACTAGCCACTGCGGTTGGGGAGACGTGAATTTGCTGGTGTCGATGTTTTAAGACGTTTCACCTCATTCGTTTGGCGATAATAATACGTTTCATCCCATTCAGGTGTCGATTTTTTTTTCTTTCTGTGCGAGCAATAGCGATCCCTGTAACTTAAACTGAACATTTATCTATCGAAAAAGTACAAATCGAAATGGTTACACTTTTAACTAATATTATAAAAGAATATTTGTCCATGACTGAAAAAGCTGGCTATCCTGGTTGCATAAAATAATAGTCTCCGCTCCGCCTGTGTATCCGTGAATATGCAGGGGGCTGGGATGGATGTGTGTGTGTGTGTGTGTGTGTGTGTGTATCCGTGAATATGCAGGGGGCTGGGATGGATGTGTGTGTGTGTGTGTATCCGTGAATATGCAGGTGGTTGGGATGGATGTGTATGTGTGTGTGTGTGTACACGTGAGTGTATCCGTGAATATGCAGGGAGTTGGGATGGATGTGCATGTATGTGTGTGTGTGTGTGTGTGTCAGGGTGTTGGGATGGGTGCGTGGATGGGATGCAGAGAGCTCCACGGATGACAGTTCGGTGCTATGTGCAGGTATACCCATATAGGCATATATATATATATATATATATATATATATATATATATATATATATATACAGTACATTTTTATATATTTTTGTTTTTCTATGTGATTGAGGGAGGCAAAAGGCAGAACTGCCTATAGCGAGTGCCTCCCCCATAGTTGAAAGAGTGACAGGGTCAACATCAAGGGACGTTCGAGCCAAAATGCCTGGACACACGGAGTTTGAAGCAATTTAAGTCATAGGAAGAGGGAAAGACTGATTCTGGGAGAGAGTTCCAGAGCTCAGCTGTTGATAAGAAGAAAGTTTGAGAGTAACGTTTCACTCTTGGGTTGGAGAGTTGCACAGAGTAGGGGTGGGCTACGTAAAGGAGGTGGTATACACTGGGAAAGCTCTGAGGAACACTGATTATTATAGTAGCATAGAATAGCGAGAGAGACGCAACATTGCGGCGGAGAGAGAGAGATTGCAGAGAGTTGGTGAGAGGACGGGAGTTAATGATACGAAAGGCATTCCTTTCAACTTTGTCTAGGAGAGCGATGTGAGAGGAACCTCCCCACACATGTGAACAATACTCAATACAAGGACGCACTATGCCCCTGTACAGAGCAAGAAGCTGTGCAGGGGTAAAGAACCCCCTAAGGCGGTTGAGCACACCCAGCTTCTGGGAGGCTGCCTTAGCAAGACTGGTAATATGGTCCTTCCAAATGAGAGCAGAAGAAAAAGAGACACCAAGAATATTGAGAGAAGATGAAGGATTGATTTTTGTATTGTTGAAGAATAAGGGATAGTCCGCTGGGAGTTCCGGATGGGTAGATAGATGGAGAAATTGGGTTTTGGAAGCATTAAAGGTAACAAGGTAGTCTCTGCCCCAATTGGAGATAGTATTTAGATCAGAATTTAAGAGTTCTATGGCTTCATTACGTTTGTCGTTGAGGGATTGCTGGCTGGGGCGTTCTGAAAAACTAATGGAGTAGTGTAAGGTTGAGTCGTCTGCGTATGAATGGATAGGAATTGAGGTACAGTTAAGAAGATCATATACAAAACTTAGAAAGAGAATAGGAGATAGGACAGAGCCCTGAGGAACACCGGAGTTTATAGGGTGAGGAAGTGAATGATGGCCGTCCACAACCGCGGCTATGGAACGGCCGGAAAGGAAATTAGAGACAAAGGCACAGATGGAGGGATAGAAACCGAAGGAGGGTAGTTTAGAAATTAAAGATTTGTGCCAGACTCTATCGAAGTCTTTCGATATGTCTAGTGCAATAGAATAAGTCTCACCGAAGTCCCGAAAGGAGGATGACCAAGAGTTAGTAAGATATGAAAGAAGATCACCAGTAGAGCGACCCTTAAGGAAGCCATACTGGCGATCTGAGAGCAGATTATGAGAAGAGAAATGCTTAAGAAATTTGGAAGCAAGAATAGTTTCAAAAACTTTAGAAAGACAAGAGATGAGAGCAATTGGACGATAGTTGGAGGGTTGAGAGCGGTCACCCTTCTTTGGGACAGGTTGAATGTGAGCAAACTTCCAGTATGAAGGGAAGACATTAGAGGATAGACAGAAACGAAAGAGTTTGCCTAGGCAGGGAGTCAGCACGGAAGCACAGTTTTTGAGAACAGCAGGAGGAACACCGTCCGGACCATACACCTTCTTAGTATTAAGCCCAGAGAGGGTAGAAAGTACATCTTTAGAAGAGATTAGGATATTAGGCATAAGTAATATATATATATATATATATATATATATATATATATAACTTTATTTGTTTATCTTATTGTATTTATCTTGTTTTTATTTTATCGATGTGTATGAAGGAGACAAGAGGCAAAGCTGCCTGTAGCAAGTGTCTGGTCCTAGAAGAGCTTTTTTGGAAATCCCGTCACATTCCTTGCATCGCTCCGTTAATTTGGAGATATTAAGACTTTTCACCACATTAGTTTGGCGATTATACGACGCTTCATCTCATTCAGGGATTTTTTTTTTTTTTTTTTTTGGGGGGGGAGGGGGGGGGGGGTTAATGATAACCAGACTAACTTGGAAGAAATCAGGCTCGGGCTGCGATATATTTATATCGATAAATGTACAAATTTAGTTTGAAGAGGGTCTGGGTGGGCCTATTTTAGTTTGAAGGAAGTCAGGGAAGGCGTTTTTGTTACCCTAGGGGACAAACTAGAATACTTATATATACTATATATATATATATACTGTATATATGTATATATATATATATATATACATATATACAGTATATATATATATATATATATATATATATATATATATGTATATACATACAGTATATTTATATATCTACTGTATATATATACACATACCGGTATATATATATATAGAGAGAGAGAGAGAGAGAGAGAGAGAGAGAGAGAGAGAGAGAGAGAGAGAGAGCACAAGTGGGTATATTAGTCAGAACAAACTCCTCCTAATTAACTTTTCATTCCTTTGATCATACTAAAGTGTTAAGGGGGAGGCAGACCGTTCTTCAGGACCCCCTTCTCCCTAATGTTTAGCCCCACTAGTTTTGAGATTATAAGACGTTCGGTCCATTAGTTTGGCGATTTCAACACCTTTCGCCCCATTTCGTTGTCAATTTTAATACCTTTCGTTCCATTTAGGTGTCGATTATTTTCCTGGCGAGCGATAGCGAGCCTGCAATTTTAATAGGAACCAGCCTTCGGCCGAGACATTTTTCTACCGAAAAATGTACAAATTTATCTTGTAGGAGGGTCTAGGGGGGATTTGTCTAAGCTTGATGGAGGTCTAGCGAGGAAACTAAACAAATATATGAATACATTAATTAATAGACCAAACAAACGGCCAGTCTGCCCTTAATGGGGGGGGGGTTTTTGGAATGTTTCTTTTGTTATTAGTTTCCTCGCTAGACCTCCATCAAGCTTTAAAAACCACCCCCTACACCCCCTTTCCAGATAAACCACCCCCTACACCCCCTTTCCAGATAAACCACCACCTACACCCCCTTTCCAGATAAACCACCACCTACACCCCCTTTCCAGATAAACCACCACCTACACCCCCTTTCCAGATAAACCACCCCTACACCCCCTTTCCAGATAAACCACCCCCTACACCCCCTTTCCAGATAAACCACCCCTACACCTCCTTTCCAGATAATCCACGCCCTACACCCACTTTCCAGATAAACCACCCCCTACACCCCCTTTCCAGATAAACCACCCCCTACACCCCCTTTCCAGATAAACCACCCCTACACCCCCTTTCCAGATAAACCACCCCCTACCCCCTTTCCAGATAAACCACCCCTACACCCCCTTTCCAGATAAACCACCCCCTACACCCCTTTCCAGATAAACCACCCCCTACACCCCCCTTCCAGATAAACCACCCCCCACACCCCCCTTCCACATAAACCACCCCTACACCCCCTTTCCAGATAAACCACCCCCCTACACCCCCTTTCCAGATAAACCACCCCCTACACCCTCTCTCCAGATAAACCACCACCTACACCCCCTTTCCAGATAAACCACCCCCTACACCCCCTTTCCAGATAAACCACCCCCTACACCCCCTTTCCAGATAAACCACCCCCTACCACCCCCTTCCAGATAAAACCACCTACACCCCCTTTCCAGATAAACCACCACCTACACCCCCTTTCCAGATAAACCACCACCTACACCTACACCCCCTTTCCAGATAAACCACCCCCTACACACCCCCTTTCCAGATAAACCACACCCCACACACCCCCCAGTAAACCACCCCCTACACCCCCTTTCCAGATAAACCACCCCCTACAACCCCCCCCCCCTTTCCAGATAAACCACCCCCTACACACCCCCTTTCCAGATAAACCACCACCTACACCCCCTTTCCAGATAAACCACCACCTACACCCCCTTTCCAGATAAACCACCACCTACACCCCCTTTCCAGATAAACCACCACCACCTACACCCCCTTTCCAGATAAACCACCCCCTACACCCCCTTTCCAGATAAACCACCCCCTACACCCCTTTTCCAGATAAACCACCCCCTACACCCCCTTTCCAGATAAACCACCCCCTACACCCCCTTTCCAGATAAACCACCCCTACACCCCCTTTCCAGATAAAACCACCACCTACACCCCTTTCCAGATAAACCACCACCTACACCCCCTTTCCAGATAAACCACCACCTACACCCCCCTTCGAGATAAACCACCACCCACACCCTCCCTTCGAGATAAACCACCACCAACACCCTCCCTTCGAGATAAACCACCACCAACACCCTCCCTTTCCAGATAACCACCACCTACACCCCCTTTCCAGATAAACCACCACCTACACCCCCTTTCCAGATAAACCACCCCCTACACCCACTTTCCAGATAACCCACCCCTACACCCCCTTTCCAGATAAACCACCACCTACACACCCCCTTTCCAGATAAACCACCACCTACACCCCCTTTCCAGATAAACCACCACCTACACCCCCTTTCCAGATAAACCACCACCTACACCCCCTTTCCAGATAAACCACCCACCTACACCCCCTTTCCAGATAAACCACCACCTACACCCACTTTCCAGATAAACCACCCCTACACCCCCTTTCCAGATAAACCACCACCTACACCCCCTTTCCAGATAAACCACCACCTACACCCCCTTTCCAGATAAACCACCACCTACACCCCCTTTCCAGATAAACCACCACCTACACCCCCTTTCCAGATAAACCACCACCTACACCCCCTTTCCAGATAAACCACCACCTACACCCCCTTTCCAGATAAACCACCACCTACACCCCCTTTCCAGATAAACCACCACCTACACCCCCTTTCCAGATAACCACCCCCTACACCCCCTTTCCAGATAAAACCACCCCCTACACACCCCCTTTCCAGATAAACCACCCCCTACACCCCCTTTCCAGATAAACCACCCCCTACACCCCCTTTCCAGATAAACCACCCCCCTACACCCCCATTCCAAATTAACCACCCCCTACACCCCCTTTCCCCATAAACCACCACCTACACCCACTTTCCAGATAAACCACCACCTACACCCCCTTTCCAGATAAACCACCACCTACACCCCCTTTCCAGATAAACCACCACCTACACCCCCTTTCCAGATAAACCACCACCTACACCCCCTTTCCAGATAAACCACCACCTACACCCCCTTTCCAGATAAACCACCACCTACACCCCCTTTCCAGATAAACCACCACCTACACCCCCTTTCCAGATAAACCACCCCCTACACCCCCTTTCATAAAACCACCCCCTACACCCCCTTTCCCGATAAACCACCACCTACACCCCTTTCCAGATAAACCACCCCCTACACCCCCTTTCCAGATAAACCACCACCTACACCCCCTTTCCAGATAAACCACCACCTACACCCCCTTTCCAGATAAACCACCACCTACACCCCCTTTCCAGATAAACCACCCCCTACACCCCCCTTCCACATAAACCACCACCTCCACGCCCTTTCCAGCTAAACCACCACCTACACCCCCTTTCCAGATAAAACACCCCTACACCCTCTTTCCAGATAAACCACCACCTACACCCCCTTTCCAGATAAACCACCACCTACACCCCCTTTCCAGATAAACCACCCCCTACACCCCCTTTCCAGATAAACCACCCCCTACACCCCCTTTCCAGATAAACCACCACCTACACCCCCTTTCCAGATAAACCACCACCTACACCCCCTTTCCAGATAAACCACCACCTACACCCCCTTTCCAGATAAACCACCCCCTACACCCCCTTTCCAGATAAACCACCACCTACACCCCCTTTCCAGATAAACCACCCCTACACCCCCTTTCCAGATAAACCACCCCCTACACCCCCTTTCCAGATAAACCACCCCCTACACCCCGTTTCCAGATAAACCACCCCCCTACCCCCCCCTTCCAGATAGACCACCCCCTACACCCCCTTTCCAGATAAACCACCCCCTACACCCCCTTTCCAGATAAACCACCCCCTACACCCCCTTTCCAGATAAACAACCACCCACACCCCTTTCCAGATAAACCACCCCCTACACCCCCTTTCCACATAAACCACCCCCCCACCCCCTTTCCAGATAAACCAGCCCCCACACCCCCTTTCCAGATAAACCACCACCTACACCCCCTTTCCAGATAAACCACCACCTACACCCCCTTTCCAGATAAACCACCCCCGTCACCCCCTTTCCTGATCAACTACCACCTACACCCCCTTTCCAGATAAACCACCACCTACACCCCCTTTCCAGATAAACCACCACCTACACCCCCTTTACAGATAAATTTGTATATTTTTCGGTAGAAAAATGTCCCGGCCGAAGACCTGTTCCTTCTAAATTCACAGGATCGCTATCGCTCGTCAGGAGAAAATTGACACCTAAGTCGACGAAAGGTCCCAATATTGACACAGCAATGGGGTGGAAGGTCTTGAAATCGGCAAACTAATGGAAGAAACATCTTAAAATCTCAAAACTAATGGGGTTAAACATGAGGGAGAAAGGAGTCCAGAAAAAGCAACCCTCACCCCTTAAGCAGTTCACACACACACACACACACACACACACACACATACACACACACACACAGGCCGTAGCCTAGTAGGTAGAGCTCTCGTTTCACACACGAGGGGTCGGGGGTTCAATCCCCGGCCGGGCGGAGACAAATTGGGCTTGTCTCCTTTCATGTGTTAGCCTCAGTTCACCTAGCTGTAAATAGGTACCTGGAATAAGTGGACGACGTTGTGACGTCCCATCTGGGGTTGGCAAAAATGGTACAAGGCGAGATGGGTATCATATGGTTCACCTAAGCTGATGGCTACCTAAGCCTTCGGGCGAGACGGTACCGTCTATAGTGAGAATGGTACCATACAGATCCACCCTAAGCCTTCGTTTCCGATGTCGCCAATTGGCTAAAAATACAGACTACACACACATCCACAGCCATTCCAACGATACATATAACACCTACACATATAGGAGGCGGGAAATGACGAGCATGCTCACTCCCGCAATACAACTAGAGTAAGTACAACTAGAGTAAGTACATACAAGCAAATAAAGACAGACAGACACAAGTGATATGTATGACAGACAAATGTTCCTTATAGTAGAGTCTGTAATTTATAATAAGTGGTTTGAGTTAAGTTCAAAAGTTTATGGGGGATGGTTCACTTTTTGGTCGATTTGTTCATTTATTTGTTATTTTTCTAGTTTCCTCTCTAGGCCTCCATCAAACTTAAAAAAGCAACCCCGGGATCCCTCTCAAGATATATTTGTACATTTTTCGGTAGAAACATGTCTCGGCCGAAGGCCGGTTCCTCATAAATTACAGGCTCGCTATCGCTCGCCAGGAAAACATCGATACCTAAATGACACGAAAAGTCTTAACATTGATAAAGAAAAGGGGCGAAAGTCTTAAAATTGCCATACTAATGGAACTAACGTCATAAATTAAAATGTAAAACTTGCAAACTAAACAAACCAAAATTGGGACAAGGACAGTATAAAGTCAAATTAAATTATCAAAATCGCTATGTGGAAACAACGCTTACTAAAATGAAAATTATTAAATAAAAGAACACAATCCACCACATAGTGTGTACATTACTACATGAGCAAGTTAATCTGTTTCCCAAGCAAACTAATCGCACATATAACAACGCACTATCGTTGGAAAATACATTGTTGGAAAATACATTGTTGGAAAATACATTGTTGGAAAATACATTGCTGGAAAATACATTGTTGGAAAATACATTGCTGGAAAATACATTGCTGGAAAATACATTGTTGGAAAATACATTGCTGGAAAATACATTGCTGGAAAATACATTGCTGGAAAATACATTGTTGGAAAATACATTGCTGGAAAATACATTGTTGGAAAATACATTGCTGGAAAATACATTGTTGGAAAATACATTGCTGGAAAATACATTGCTGGAAAATACATTGTTGGAAAATACATTGTTGGAAAATACATTGCTGGAAAATACATTGTTGGAAAATACATTGTTGGAAAATACATTGTTGGGAAATACATTGCTGGAAAATGGCTAAAACAATTAAAACCCTCAATAATAATTAAACCAAATACCATAATAACCCCAAAGACGTTGCACCAGATAGTGTTAAGGCTTTCTCTGTTTTAATCTGCCATCATTTGTTGTAACTCTTCCCCTGAGTCGCTGAAAAGAACTATGTAATCAGCGAATCTGAGGTTACTTAGGCATTATCTATTAACACACACATTTAACACATTTCGCCCCATTTCGTTATCAATTTTAAGACCTTTCGTGCCATTTAGGTGTCGATTATTTCCTGGCGATCGATAGCGAGCCTGCAATTTTAAGAGGAACCGGCCTTCGGCCGGGACATTTTACTACCGAAAAATGTAAAAATTAATCTTCAAGTGGGGTCTAGGGGGATAAACATGAGGGAGCAGGGGGTCCAGAAAAACGGCCTATGTCCCCTTAATCAAACTTCAACTATCAATCCTTTAATCAAGCATCAATCCTTTTCAAGATCCGATTACTCATTTGATTCTGTGTCCTGGCTATTAGTAGACAATTTTATTCAGCTTAGGAAGGGTGTGTGGAATTCAAAGGGTTAATGGAGATAGTCCTTACCTTTATATTTAGTCCATGAGCCAAGACCCGAATTTTGGGATATCGGTACCACCCGGGGTGACTAATTCTCTTAGGTGTTTTTAGCTTGCTACATGTCTCTAGTTTATGTTTTGATATGATAGCCCTTGCACATTGGTAGCTTAATGGTCGTTATCACTTCTTGAATAGACATACCCTACCGAAAATTCCGAAATTTTTTAAAATGTCAAATTTGGGGACAGGAATGCCTAAATGTCAACAAAATGCATATAGTAATTGTCACATTTAATACAAGTCCTGTAAATACACACTAAGCATGCCATGGGCTTGTACATACTATTATGGCAAATTACTACTCCTAAATATCATCTACGTCAGACTCGGAATCTGACTGTTGTGCCACCGGCTCTTCTTCAATAGCCTTGTTCTGACATGTCTGTAACCTGCACATGTCCGTGCATTTTAGACCATTGCTGAGGCAAGTACACTTAGGGAGTTCGCATGACCGCACACACTTGCAAGACAGTAGCTGCATAACAGCATCTGGTGCTGGTGAGCCTCGCATCCAGTTGACGGCAAGCTTACCGTCCTCATCTGTCATCCAACCGCAGTCTGTTGGGTTCGCAACAAATGGCTGGCTCTGAAGACTTCTCCTCCAGATCGCAGCCTGGTAGTTTGCACGCAGTGCATGCATGAAGAGGCAGTCCTCACAAGGAGGGAGTTGACTTGACTCTACCTCTCCACGTCTTGCACAGAACAGCTCATACCGAAGCTTGTTTACCTTAGTTGTGTGGGTAGATGGTAGGTACATGTGGCAGGTGATTTCCTGTAGCTTCTCAAAGAGTTCAGGAGACACTTCCCATGAGCGTCCAAGTTCGTGAAAAGCATGCGGGTATGTCTTGTCCATCTTCACCTGCTTGAGTGTCGTCATCTTCCCTCGGCCAGCGAATGCACTGACGGTATCACAGCCTGTAAAGGCATGCATACCAATCAATGAATCACACACGCTGCCTCCCAGTGTGCGGCTCAGTGTGGTGATATCCAGGAATCTTGTCCGGTTCTTCGTCCCGCACTTCTGGAACAGATGGGATGGGATCTTGTGGCACATGCCAAGACAAAACACCATGACGTCTGTATCTTCTGCAGTGATGATGACAGACTTGTTCCCAGATTCTGCTGCATGAAGTGCATGGAGAAGAAGGCGTGTGTCTGCTTCTTCTTGAGTTGACTTAAGCTCAGGAGCCTCTTCCCACTGCTCTTTGGTGATCTTGAAGCAGCGCTGGTCACATGTGACATACAGCTCCTTGTCCTTGAGCTTCTCCCTGTGCTGTGGTGCCTTCCATTCTTCTACCAAGAACTTGATAAGACTTGCCTTGTTGGAGGAACTACCGAGTAACTTTCTCCACTGCTGGATGTTGTGCCCAGGTTGAATGTTCTTGAAATGAATTCCTGTGCCTGCACTTCTTTTGGCTCGTTCTGCATCCTTGATGGATGTCTCCTTGTAGATATCAAACACAACATCAATGCGCCTGCTCTTAGCACCTTCATGAACAGCGTGACTCAGTGCTGTACCTGCAAGCTGTGAAAAAGTTTTGTCGTTTCCCTTCAGTTTGTGGACCAGGCTCATCCCATCAATTATGGTAGCAGAGGGCTCGGGTATCACTTCTGCAGGAGAAACATTCCTCTCTAACTCCTTTGCGAGGGCAGCCTTGTTGGTCTTGCGGAGAGACCCATCACCGCTGGCAAGTGCCCAAGGCAAAGGCCCCAGGGGATGAGCCAAGACATCACTCATTTTGAGCTTTCTGTTCTCGGCAACAAGGATCATCTGGCCAAATAGGTTCCTGTCAGCCTTTAAGATAACCTCCTTGGCATGGTCTTGTGAGCGTGGCTTCATTCTGATGTTAGTGAACGTTCTCAGTTTCGTCTTCGTCATCGTGTCATGAAACTGTATAGTTGGCGTATCGATCTCCAGGCGCTCTTCCTTGAAGGCTTGATATGCATCTCCTATTCTGTAGGCCCCTAGAAGGTCTTTGACAACTTCTGGTGGTGCCATAGTCGCAGTTGACAAACTGACAAGATCTTCTTGCTCTGCGTTGAAGGGGTTCAACCAGCTGGTCTCCATCAGTTGAACTAAAGATTGGACATCGGCCTCATCTCTTCTAATCCTGGGCATTTGTAGGTCTGGGTGGCTGAAGTCAGTATACTTTTGGCCTACTACCATAGTCCTGAGCTGCCTTAGGTACCTGCTGCGATACTCCGATGTCAGGTAGTACCTGGCGACAGCTCCGCCTTTCAGGCTGAAGCCTTTTGTGCCCCCTGGTGTCTGGGTGTCTTTGTTGATCGTCTCTTCGATTGTCTGGTCCACAGGGATCCGTCCAAAGGGATTCTTGCTACCGATCTGGACCGAAAAGCCACCTTGCATGAAGTGTTCATGGACCTCTGGGTGTTCAATGGGCAGTCGAGACATCAAGGCATAGTAGTAGGTTAGGAACCGGGCATAGTTCACTTTGTCATAGGCAAAACACCACGGTATCATCTGTCGGATTGCTCCTAGGTGGAGCATCCAGTTGCCTTCTCTGGAGGCTCGAATTAAGTCCAGCATGATCTCAACCATGTCCAGGTATGACATCCAGAATGCTGAGAGGTTGTGTTCATCTCTGAGGGTCTCAAGATAAACTTGGAAAAGCTTCATGATATGTGTGCATGATTCACTCTCCATCAGCTCTTGAAAGAGTCCCTGAGACACATTGTTGTGAAAGCTGTTGATGTCCTTCAGTGTTTCATCTAGATGGTGTATGTCCCTTGAATGGTTTTCTTCTAGCCATGAAAGGAAGCCTTTCCATGCAAGCCTCATCAGTGCTTCATACACGAGCTTGTGTAGTCTCACTGCTCTGTTGTACCTCTTGCCGTTCATCACTCCTGACACTGATCCTTCTGCGATGATACCTGATTCCACACACAGATCTCTAAGACCTGCATCTTGAAACCTCTTTCCTATGGTGGAGATGAGATTACAGATTGTGTGGAAGACGCCCATCCTGATGATAATGTTCTTGAACTTCTCTTGTTTCCAGATAACTTCGGCAGCTTTGGCATAGAGTGCTTGATCAAACACGCACACAATCTTGTTAAGCTGTAAGGACTGCATGATAGCATGCGTTTGTTCCAAGATTTCATTAACGGTGGACATTTCTGTTGCGGGAGCATTGATAGTGGGCAGGTAGCTTACAGTGTCCTGAACCACTGCAATGTCTCTGCGCATTTTGATGTTGAACCCAGTCCAACTGCTGATGGACTGGTTCTCATGGTCTGACATTCGAGTAAGAAGCCAGATATGGTTCTTTGTCTTTGAATCCTGGACTTCCTTGGTAGTGTCGACATACGCAGTCTCAATCCTAGGTGGCCCTGCCCGCCGCCCAACATTGTATATTGGCAGCATTGATGATGTCTGAGTGATGCTTCTTATCTTGGACTTGGTAATCTCTGGCAGGACTTTCTCTGGCACAGAGCCTGCAACCTTGGACTGGACAGCAATGCCATTGACTCTATGAGAAGTACCTGCTCCACTTAGGGTCTCTTCAAGTCGGTCAATGTTATCCCAGGCCAGGGTTGTGAACACACCAGGGTAGATGTTTGCTGGCAGTGGAATGTCATCCTTTGAGCATTCCAGCTTCTGGATACAAAGGGCTGTATCGATCTCCTCAAACATTGAGTAAGACACACAGTGACCAAGACGATTCAGAGTTCGGATCAGTTCTGTGTTTCCTGTCAAAGACTTTACAGCATTGGTCAGCAGTACGTGCTTGGGTGGTTTTGTCTTGCCACTGGTAACAGCAAAGACCAAGTCACTGCCAAAGGAAGTGGCAAGACGTTGAGCTCTTTCAGAGGGAGTTTCACACTCACACTCTCCTGTCAGCAGGGTGTGCAGGAATTGAGTGACTGCTGCAGGAATGACATTCTGATCTGTATCGGGAGGCCATGGCTGACTCACATCTTGTTTATTGATCTCATTCCTCAGCTGCATTCCTGCTTTGGTTAAGACATCTTCAGAGTTAGCTGCTCTTGCTTCTTGCAGGTCTTTTGCCATTTTGTGTGCTTGCCGGGCAAGGTCGTCCATTGAGAGGCTGCGTGGATAGATTAGAAGCTTTCCTTTCTCATCTGGGACAAAGCGTAGTGATTCTCCAAACTCGGTTTCAATCTTTCGGCGAACATGTTTCTTTGTCGCTGGTTTCAGTTGGATAATACCACGGGACATCATGGATCTCTCAAGCCTAGATGTGAGGTTTGTCATAGGCAGTACCTCTGGGTTGGGGAATAATTTGGTCCTTATATACAAGCAGAGTTCCTCGAGGGCTTCTGTCTCAACCTCTTCGTAGCGTGCTTCCTCGCTTTCTTCCTGATTTTCACCTGCACCCGACCTGGCGGCCGCTGGGAAATCATCTTTTGTGAAGAGTTTTGTAGCACGACTTGTGGTAGTGACCCTCTGCAGCAACAAGGTCTCTGCTAACTAAACCAAGGATTCTCTGGTTGAGTTTCCTTATTGCTGCTCTGCGAATCTTCTCATCTGCTCGTAGCTCAACACACTGTATGAGTGGCTCCCTTGTCTTTGTTGTTTTTATGTACTTGCTTGACTTCTCGCAGAAGATACATACTTTGGCATACACCCTGCTAGTACTAGGGGCATCCCATGATGCCCTCCTCCTGGGGTCGACGCTTGCTGATTCTATCTTGACACCCTTGGCAAGGATAGAATCCAGTGACTTCTTCATTGTAAAGAGACTACGACATTTACGGTGATAATGTATGTGTGGTATTCCTCCTTCTTCAAGGCCCTTGGCTGCTTCCAGGACTGGATCATGCTGCCTGATTTCTGCAGCCCTGAGCAATGTGTTCCAGGAGTCCAAATCCTGTGGTGACACCAGAGCATCGCTGTCATCATCAGAGCAGTGGATGATACAGTCGATCCGTGCTCTCTTCCTCGCAGATGGTTCCATCCTGCCGTCAAACAGTCGACACACACCTGCAAAAAATATCACCATTAAACCATGAACAACCAAACACACATTACATGGAAACCACTCTACATATGTTTGCTCCTTCCAATAATAAATTATCCCCAAAATATAACAAAAAATCCCCAAATATGAAATAAACCCCTAAATATGGAGAAACTTGAAATACACATCGGAATAATTCTTGTAGAATCAAATAAGCTACAAGAGCTGTTAGAATATATTTTTCAATGTTCCCCATATTTAAGGATTTATTCTAGATTTAGAGAAAAATACCCAAAATATAGAGTATATTCCGAAATATGAGGAAATTTGAAAAATACCTAGGAACAACTCTGGTAGAGAATATAATTCTACATAGGTGTTCAAAGTTTCGCGATGATTGTGTGATGGATTTTAAAGAAAATGAGGAAAACGCCGAGCGTCACGCTAAAAATCTTTATTTTTGGGTAGCGCCCCTATTGCATCAAAAAAATTAGACTAAGCTACCAGTGCGAGAAGGCTATCATATCTTAATGTACTTACAGTCACTCTATAAACATTTTAGTACCATTCGTGTTTAGTCACCCCAGGTGGTACCGATATCTGGCCTGGCTCATGGACTAATTCCTCCACGTGTCCTTCCTAAGCTGTTTAACCCTTTCAGTACCAGGGACATCCTTTATATCATGTTCTGGCAACTGTTAGACGATTTTATTCAGCTTAGGAAGGACCTTTAGCAAAAATAAGGCTTCAAACGATCTCAACCCAACTCCTTTTCACTACCACAGATCCTTCCTAAGCTACATCATCGGAATGATCAGCCTGAGTTAGTCCACTGCAGGACAAAGACCTCTCCCAAACGTTTCCACTCCAACCGGTCAGATGTTAGTCTGTTCCATCCCACCCCAGCAAACTTTGGGATCTCATCCATCCATTTAGTTCTCTGTCTACCCCTTCCTCTAGCTCCATCCCTAGGTTCCCATTCTGTTGTCCATCTGTTATCATCTCTTCTAAATATATGACCTGCCCAGGACCATTTCCTCTTCTTTATGGTACTGAGAATATCTTATACTTTTGTTTGTTCTCTTATCCAAGAGGCTCTCTTCTTATCTCTCCAAGTTATACCTAACATTATCCTCTCCATTCCTCTTCGGGCACTCCTAAGTTTACGTTCTAGACACTTTGTTATACTCCAAGTTTCTGATCCATAAATTAGTACAGGGAGGACACATTGGTTGTATACTTTCCTTTGTTAATGAAAGTGATAGTGATAGGAACAACTTGAGATGGTTCGGCCATATGGAACGTATGGGAAGCGAGAGAATTACTAAGAGGGTGTACGAGAGCGAGGTGGAAGGACAGAGAGGGAGAGGTAAACCGAAGGAGAGGTGGAAGGATGGAGTGAGGAAGTATATGAATGAAGGCGGTGCTGGTTGGGGGGAGGGGCGTCGACTGACTGGGGACAGAGGTGCTTGGAGGCGGTTCGTTCGTGGCCACCCCTTCGGGGATCATGGCGTCAGGCAATAGATAGATAGATAGCTTACTTTTTATAATGGAGCTCTGTTTACCAAATGCACTCCATCCCATACCTATCCTTCGCTTGATATCTCTAGAGTGATCTGGGTTTGCCTTAAGGGGAGATCTCCACTTGAGGGATTTTTTTCTTGGCCCCTTTCTCCCTCATGTTTAGCCCCATTGTTTTGAGATTTTAAGACGTTCGCCCCATTATTTTGACGATTTTAAGAACCTTCGACCCATTTCTGTCAGTTTTAAGACCTTTCGTGCCATTTAGGCGTCGATTTTATCCTGGCGAGCGATAGCGAGCCTGTAATTTAAGAGGAACCGGCTTTCAGCCGGGAAATTTTTCTACCGAAAAATGTACAAATTTATCTTGAAAGGGGCTCAAAGGGGTGTAATCTTAAGCTTGATGGATATCTAGAGACCAAACTAAACACCTCCCCTTAATAACCTGGCCTAGGTATACAGTATGTATTCTTCGACTGCTTCTATCACTTCATCTTCTATCTTTATTTGTTGTGGTTGCACAAGGTTGTTAAACATAATCTTGGTTTATTTGTTGTGGTTGCACAAGGTTGTTAAACATAATCTTGGTTTATTTGTTGTGGTTGCACAAGGTTGTTAAACATAATCTTGGTTTATTTGTTGTGGTTGCACAAGGTTGTTAAACATAATCTTGGTTTATTTGTTGTGGTTGCACAAGGTTGTTAAACATAATCTTGGTTTATTTGTTGTGGTTGCACAAGGTTGTTAAACATAATCTTGGTTTATTTGTTGTGGTTGCACAAGGTTGTTAAACATAATCTTGGTTTATTTGTTGTGGTTGCACAAGGTTGTTAAACATAATCTTGGTTTATTTGTTGTGGTTGCACAAGGTTGTTTAAACATAATCTTGGTTTATTTGTTGTGGTTGCACAAGGTTGTTAAACATAATCTTGGTTTATTTGTTGTGGTTGCACAAGGTTGTTAAACATAATCTTGGTTTTCTTTCGCTTCATTCTCAGACCTACCTTAACCCTATTAGGTGCTGAGCGGGCCAATTTGGAGCCTCCCTGTTTTACTCAATTAGCTTGGAGATTTTAAGACGTTCCATCGCATTAGTTTGGCGATTATATGATGCTTCAACCCAATAAGGTGTCGATTTTTCCTGGGCAAGCGATAGCGAGCCCGCAATTTGGGAGAAACCGGCCTTTGGCCAGGACAAATTTCTACCGAAAAATGTACATATTTAGCTTGTAGGGGGTCTGGGGGACGCTTTTTCGTTTGAAGGGGGTCTGGAAAGGCGTTTTTCCAAGTCTAGGGAGTAAACTAAACATACATTGTTGGAAAATGACTAAAACAATTATAACCCTCAATAATAATTAAACCAAATACCATAATAACCCCAAAGACGTTGCACCAGATAGTGTTAAGGCTTTCTCTGTTTTAATCTGCCATCATTTGTTGTAACTCTTCCCCTGAGTCGCTGAAAAGAACTATGTCATCAGCGAATCTGAGGTTACTTAGGCATTATCCATTAACACACATATTTAACACACATTTAACACATTTCGCCCCATTTCGTTGTCAATTTTAAGACCTTTCGTGCCATTTAGGTGTCGATTATTTCCTGGCGAGCGATAGCGAGCCTGCAATTTTAAGAGGAACCGGCCTTCGGCCGGGAAATTTTTCTACCGAAAAATGTAAAAAATAATCTTGAAGGGGGGTCTAGGGGGGTGTTTTTCTAAGCTTGATGGAGGTCTAGCGAGAAAACTAAAACAAATATATGAATAAATTAATTAATAGACCAAACAAACGGTCAGTCTCCCCTTAACCACATAGCATCTAACCAATATAGCTCGCGTCGCTGGTACTCAAAGGGTTAATATCGTCTAATGATAGCCAGAGTCATATCATGTTCAAAGGGTTAACGCCAAAAGTTTAAGGGGAGATTGGTCGTTTTTTAGGCCCCCCCCCCCCCCCCTTCTCCCTCATGTTCAGCCCAATTAGTTTTGAGATTTTAAGACGTTTGTTCCATTAGTTTAGCGATTTAATGACCTTTCGCCCCATTTATTTGTTAATATTAAGACTTTTCGTGCCATTTAGGTGTCGATATTTTCTTGGCGAGCAATAGCGACCCTGTAATTTAAGAGGAACCGGGGCCAGGACATTTTTCTATCGAAAAATGTACAAATTTATATATTGTCTTGGGTGGTGTTTTCTTAAGTTTGGTGGAGGTCTAGGGAGGAAACTATATAAACAATAAAAAGCTAAATAAATGATCAAATAAATACGCCCCTCCCCCCTTAACCAAACATCAACTCCAGCAAGACAAGGCACTTTGGAGTTAAATAGGTCAGGAAAGTTTAATGGTTTAATCCTATCTATCGGGAGGGGGGCCATTTTCAGACCACCCATGTTTATATCTTTGTATCTTGAGATTTTAAGACATTCGCCTCATTAATTTGGCGATGTTGTTGTTGTTGTTCCCTAAGCTGCCTGGCCGAACAGCCCCGAGTCCCTGAGGAAGGCCATGGCCACGATCGGGCTTTCCCACAGAGCTCTCATTGAGTGTAGAATGTGTTGTTGGCGTAAGTGGTTGTGTGAAATGCAGTCTTTTATGATGTATTTAATGGTATGGGGTGCTGTGTTACATCCCGGGCAGGTGTCGACAACGGAGTCATCCAGTCTCTTCTGATAGCTCAGGAGAGCTGGATGGTGTCCGCATCTCAGCCTGGCCAGGTGGACTCTGTCCTCGCGAGGAAGGGAGGATTCGAAAGGATGGATTTCGGGAGGTCGTGCTTGCAGCTGCGTGTTGTCTGTGAGTGAGTGGATGGATCGGCGAGAGATATGAGTATGGATGTGCTTCTGGAAGTTGGTTCGGGGTGGGCAGGGAGGGAGAGAGGACAGTAATTG
This sequence comes from Paralithodes platypus, assembly GCA_032716605.1. Classification (NCBI taxonomy): domain Eukaryota; kingdom Metazoa; phylum Arthropoda; class Malacostraca; order Decapoda; family Lithodidae; genus Paralithodes; species Paralithodes platypus. Next base: position 6,913,850 of record CM064553.1, on the reverse strand, counting down.
TGTGTGATACCGTGTGCTGGGTGTTGTTTTGATATTTCTTGGTGTCTGTGGGTGTGTTGCCATGTAGTTTAGTGGGTGGTCCTGGTTCGTGGAGGCTGCTGCCAGGAATTGAGTGCCTCTCATGTCCAGGTGGTCTTTGACTTTGAGGATTTTGGTTTCTTGATGTAGGTGATCTGTGGGTGCAGTAGCTGTGCAGCCTGTAATGATCTTCAGGGCTTTGTTTTGAATAGTCTGTAAGGTCTTATGATGTGTTTCAGCTAGGTTAGAAGCCCAGGCTGGGCTTGCGTATTCCATCACTGATCATATGTATTGTTTATATACTGTGGTGGTGGTTTCTTTGTTGTGTCCTAATTTTGTGTGAGCAAGTGACCTGAGGGCGTTAAGTCTGGGTGTCAGTTTCTTTTTAATGTTTGTGGTGTGCTGTTTGAATGTCATATGAGTATCATATGTTACTCCTAGGATTTTGGGTGTGTATGTGTTAGGGGTGTGTTGTTTATGGTGAGTTGAGGGATGTATTCGTGTTCTCCTGTCCAGCTTGTGAGCAGGGTTGCGGTGGATTTGGCTGGGGCTAGATAAAGTCTGTTTGTAGTGCACCAGCCATGTAGTTTGTTGAGATAGGGATGAAGGAGATCTGTTGCTCTTTTTGGGTCATGGTGGGGCGTATTGGGTGTAGTTATATCGTGCATGTACAGATTGAAGAGTGCGGGCGATAGGACGGATCCTTGTGGGACTCCGTTTGGAAAGTTTCTGATTCTAGATGACTGACCGGCAAAAGATATGTGTGCACATCTGCCTGCTAGGAAGTTGGCCAGCCAACTTTTTGTGTTGTTGTGCATGTTTGTGTTGTAGATTTTGTTTGTTAGGTTGTGGCGGGGGATGGCATCGAAGGCTTTACTAATGTCGAGTGTGGCTAATAGTGATCTGTGTGGTGGTCTAGCTGAGTTGATGCCGTCAAAAGCTCTTTGTGTAAGGTCTGTGAGAAGAGTGTTTGTGGAGTGCAGTGGCCTAAAGCCATGTTGTGTTGGAGCTAGGGGTAGGTCGGGTGTAATTAGTTGTAATACTAGGCGTTCCATGACTTTGGAGGGGGTGCAAAGGAGTGTGATGGGGCGGTGCGAGGAGGGTAGCGTGGGGTCTTTGTTGGGTTTGGGGAATGTGGTGATGATACCATGCTTCCAAATGTCTGGTATTGTGTTGTGTGAATAACTGTAGTTTGATATGTTAGTGAGTACTTGTATGCCTTGTGGTCCCAGGTGTCTGAGGTGTATGTTGCTTATGTTGTCTAGGCCACAAGCGGGTGAATGCTTGAGATTGTTGATGATATGCTTTGTCTGGTGATTGGTGAAGGGTGTATAGTCAGGGTCTGTGGAGAATTGTCTCTTACGTTGGATGACACGTCGGTCGTCTTTGTGAGGTTTTAGGTGGCTGACATGTAGAAGTGATTGATGAGAGTGTTTGCTTGTTGTTTACATGAAGGAGTAGAGTCTATTGTTGTGATTGCAGCATGTGATTGTGTTGTGTTACTGTTGGAAAGTGTGATGCTGTTTAGTGTTTTGTAGAGTTTTTTGGGGTTTGTTTTGTGATCCAGTGTTTGTAGGAAGTTATTCCAATTTAGTTTTTGTTGTTCTTGTATTTTGTTGTTAGTCTGGGTGTTGAGTGCTTGGATTTGTTGTGTGATGTCTTATGTGTGGGGTGCTGGGGAATGTTTCAGTATGTCGCGTTGTCTGATAAGGTTTTGAATTTCTGGTGTGAAGTTGGGGTTGTGTCTTTTTCTGTTACCTCTTGGAATGTGTTTCTTGTCAGCGTTTTGGATAGTTTTATTGAGTATGTGTACAGCATTGTTGATGTTAGTGATGGGTGTACTGTTTAGAGTTGTGAAGTGTTGTTCTGTCTCATTTGTGAATGCTTCCCAGTTAGCTCTTTTATAATTGGTGTATGTATGTTTGTGGCTAGCTGGGGTGAGTCTGGTTTTGGTGGTGATAATGATCGGGAGGTGGTCAGAGCCTAAGGTTCTGACCACCCTCCAGGATGTTGTGAGGGCGAGTTCTGGGGAGCAAAAGGTGATGTCTGGAGATGATGGCGATGTTAAGACCATTAGTGTCATTTAGGTGTCGAGATATATATATATATATATATATATATATATATATATATATATATATATATATATAAGTTATATATTATATATATATATAATATATATATATATTATATATATATATATATAATATTAATATATATATATAATTATTATATATATATAATTATATATATACTGTATAATATATATATTTTTTTTTTTTTTTTTTTTTTTTTCTAATCTCTCAGTGGGGTGCGAACCGCCGACCGTCAGGATGATAGCCGACGCTTTAATCAACTACAACACGGCAGTCTTAAAGTTGATTAAAGCGTCGGATATCGTCCTCACGGTCGGCGGTTCGAACCCCACTGAGAGATTAGAAACATTTAGTGGCTCACGTGTATTTGTGATATAAATATATATATATATATATTTTATTATATTTATATATATATAATATTATATCTATATATATATATACATACTCTATATATATATATATATATACAGTACCATATATATACATAAATATTTATTTATTTAATTATTCATTTTAAGAGTAAGGCTTGTATATGAGCATTGATGGGCCCTGACCAGATTATTAGATTGTCCATTATGAGGGGATGGGCTATATATTTGCTTAAGGGGAGATGGTTCACTTTTTGGGCGATTTTTGCATGTATTCATTATTTTTCTAGTTTCCTCCCTAGACCTCCATCAAATTTTAAAAAACATCCATTAGATCCCCCTTCTAGATTAATGTGTACATTTTTCAGTAGAAAAATTTCCCGGCCGAAGGCCGGTTCTTCCAACATTACAGGCTCACTATCGTTCGCCAGGGAAAAATCGAAACCTAAATAGCACGAAAGGTCTAAATATTGACAAAGAAATGGGTGCGAAAGGTCTTAAAATCGACTAACTAATGGGGCAAACATCTTAGCATCTGAATGCTAATGGGGCTAAACATAGTACAAAGGTACAAAGGAAATCAAGCAACAACAGATCTAGTGACCCTTCTAGGTTGCTTGTCCTCCAAAACACTGAGGATCAAGTGTCCAAACAGTGGTTTAGAGTGGGTAAGGGAACATTGGAAAGGGAATTACTGCCCTGGAACTAATGTCCGTGGCAGGATTAGGAAGTTAGTAGGGGACAGATTGGTTAGTAACTGAGGGGGGGATAAAATAAAGTTATTCATTTACAAACGCAGTCAGTCGCGGGTTTGAAGCGAGATATTTGTCTAGGCGGAGTTTAAATGAATCAACGGTGATGCAGTCATGCAACATGAGGGATAAAGTGGTCCAGAAAAACGGCCCATGTCCCCTTAAATATTTGTCTTTATTTATTTTTTAGTTTGTTCCCCTGACTTCCATCAAGCTTAATCAAACATCCCCTAGACCTCCCTTCAAGATTAATTTGTACATTTTTCGGTAGAAAAATAACCCGGCAGAAGGACGGATGCTTCTACAATTACAGGCTCGCTATAGCTCGCCAGGAAAAGATCGACACTTAAGTGGCACAAAAGGTCCTCATATTGGCAAAGAAATGGGATGAAAGGTTTTAAATTCGCCAAACTAATAGGTCGAACGTCTTAAAATCTGAAACCTAATGGGACTAAGCATGAGGGAGAAGGGGGGACCAGAAAACCGACCCATCCCCACTTAACCCCTTCAGTACTGGTGACGTCCTTTGCCAGTATATTCTGGGAACTGCTAGACGATTTTATTCAGCTTAGGAAGGATCTGTGGTAGCTCAGGGGGTTGAATGAGGCCGTCTGTGGCGTTTTAATGGCGAGGTTCTTCCTAAGCTGAATAAAAGCATCTAATAGTTGCCAGATATAGTAAAAAGGTCGTTACCGGTACTGGAAGGGTTAAGGGGAGATTTGCACTTCAAGGTTTTTTCTGGATCGTCTACTCCCTCATCTTTAGCCCCATTGATGTTATGATATTAGGACGCTTGTCCCATCAGTTTGGCGATTTTAAGACCTTTCGCCCCATTTCTGTCATATTTTATGACCTTTCGTGCCATTTAGGTGTCGATTGTATCCTGGTAAGCGATAGCGAGCCTGTAATTTAGGAGACACCGGGAAATTTTTCAACCGAAAAATGTACACATTTATCTCAAAGGGGGGTCTTGGGGATATTTTTTAAGCTTGATGGTGGTCTAGGAAGCAAAATAAGAACCGTATGGGCGTATTAACCCTTTCAAGCTCCAATACGCGTTTCTGTTCTGTTTTCTGGCTACTATTAAACGATTTTATTCAGATTAGTAACGGTATACGGAAGTCGAAGGGTTGATTGAGATAGTATTTACCCTTTTAATACCCGCAGATACTTCCTAAGCTGCATAAACTCGTCTAATGATAGCCAAAATACACTGCTAAAACGCGTCAGAGCTTCAAGGGGTTTATTTGCTCAATTACATATCTTTTTATCATGTTTTTAGTTTCCTCCCTAGACCTCCATCAAGCTTAAAGAAACACAGGCCCAAGATGCAATTGAACTTAAATTTGTATATTTTTCGGTAGAAAAATGTCCCGACCGAAGACCGATTCCTCATAAATTACAAGCTCGCTATCGCTCGCCAGGAAAAAATTGACACCTACATGAGGGGGGGGGGGGGCTAATTTGATGATATGTTGTAAGTCAATATACTGTACGGTTGGCCTAATAAGTCGTGTCTTCGCTGTCATTACGCTTTGCTCTCTGTGTGCTGCATTAATGTCTGTCAGATGTTGAATAGGGTGTGTAAAGATAGGAACATGTTTGTATATCTCACTCGAAACGACGAATTAATGCTTAGATAGTGTTGATACCAATTATTGATCGAAATATACTTGATGCCGCGACATGACTTATTTGGGCAACTGTACCAGGCCAGATGTCGGTATCGTTATGGGGTGACCAGACTTCATTGGAACCAGATCATGTTTTATTAGTTTCCTCCCTAGACCTCCCTCAAGCTGTAAAAACACCCCTCTTCAAGATAAATGTGTACATTTTCCGGTAGAAAAATGTCTCTGACGAAGGCCGGTTACTGTTGAAATTACAGGCTCGCTATCGCTCGCCAGGAAAAAAAATCGACACCTAAATGGCACGAAAGGTTTTAAAATTAACAGACATGGGGCGAAAGTTCTTAAAATCGCCAAACTAATGGGCCGAACGTCTTAAAATCTCAAAAACAATGAGGCTAAACACGAGGGAGAAGGGGTGCCAGAAAAAAACATCAACCCATCTCCCCTTAAGACGCAATTCCACAGTTTATTCTGGGTATAATTTGGCTACCAGTAGACCATTTTATTCAGCTTAGGAAGGGCATATGGAGGTCAGAGGGTTAAATAAGACGGTCTGTTTCTATGTTATTCCCACAGATCCTTCCTAAGCTGTCTATAATCGTCTATGGGTAGCCAGAATACACTCTCTCTAAGCGCGGCATTATCCTCAAGGGGTTAAGAGGGGGGGGGTACTTATTTGCATATTTATATATATATATTCGTTATATTGTTTAGTTTCCTCCCTATACCTCCATCAAGGTTATTAAAACACCCTGAGACCCTCCTTCAAGATAAATTTGTACATTTTTCGATAGAAAAAATTTCCGGCCGAAGGCTGGTTTCTCTTAAATTACAGGCTCGCTATCGCTCGCCAGGAAACAATCGACACCTAAATGACACGAAAAATCTTAATATTGATAAAGAAAAGGGCCGAAAAGTCTTAAAATCACCAAACTAATGGGCCAAACGTCATAAAATCTGAAAACTAATGGAGCGAAACATGAGGGACAAGGGGAGCCTGAAAAACCACCCATCCCCCCTCAACCCCTCCAGTACAATAACCACCCATCCCCCCTCAACCCCTCCAGTACAATAACCACCCATCCCCCCTCAACCCCTCCAGTACAATAACCAACCCATCCCCCCCTCAACCCCTCCAGTACAATAACCACCCATCCCCCCCTCAACCCCTCCAGTACAATAACCACCCATCCCCCCTCAACCCCTCCAGTACAATAACCATCCATCCCCCCTCAACCCCTCCAGTACAATAACCACCCATCCCCCCTCAACCCCTCCAGTACAATAACCACCCATCCCCCCTCAACCCCTCCAGTACAATAACCATCCATCCCCCCTCAACCCCTCCAGTACAATAACCACCCATCCCCCCTCAACCCCTCCAGTACAATAACCATCCATCCCCCCTCAACCCCTCCAGTACAATAACCACCCATCCCCCTCAACCCCTCCAGTACAATAACCACCCATCCCCCCTCAACCCCTCCAGTACAATAACCACCCATCCCCCCTCAACCCCTCCAGTACAATAACCACCCATCCCCCCTCAACCCCTCCAGTACAATAACCACCCATCCCCCCTCAACCCCTCCAGTACAATAACCACCCATCCCCCCTCAACCCCTCCAGTACAATAACCACCCATCCCCCCTCAACCCCTCCAGTACAATAACCACCATCCCCCCTCAACCCCTCCAGTACAATAACCACCCATCCCCCCTCAACCCCTCCAGTACAATAACCATCCATCCCCCTCAACCCCTCCAGTACAATAACCATCCATCCCCCTCAACCCCTCCAGTACAATAACCACCCATCCCCCCCTCAACCCCTCCACTACAATAACCATCCATCCCCCTTCAACCCCTCCAGTACAATAACCACCCATCCCCCCCTCACCCCCTCCAGTACAATAACCACCCCTCCCCCTTCCACCCCCCCCCTACAATAACCATCCATCCCCCCTCAACCCCTCCAGTACAATAACCATCCATCCCCCCTCAACCCCTCCAGTACAATAACCACCCATCCCCCCTCAACCCCTCCAGTACAATAACCACCCATCCCCCCTTAACCCCTCCAGTACAATAACTAAATGTTCCTTATAGTCTGGCTACCAATAGAACATTTTATGCAGCTTAGAAAGTATCTCAGAAATCTAGAACACAAAATACAATAATTCCATTCACCCTATTTGGTTCGAGGGGGGTCTTTTTTAACTTCCCATGTTTCGCTCCATTACTTTGGATATTTCAAGAGGTTTCACCTCATTATTAGGGTAATAACAATACGATTCATCCCATTCAAGTGTAGATTTTATTTTCTGGGCGAGCGATAGCGAGCCTACAACTCAATAGAAACCAGCCTTTGGCCGGGGCGTTTCTCTATCGACAGATATGCATATATAAAGGGAGAATCTTAGTTTGTTCCCTAGACCTCCATCAAGCTTATCATTACGCTCGCTAGACCCTCTTTCAATATAATGTGTTACATTGTTCGGTAGAAAAATTACAGACTCGCTATTGCTCGCCATGAAATTATCGACACCTAAATGGCACGAAAGGTCTTAGAATTAACAGAAATAGTGTGAAAGTTCTAAATATCGCCAAACTAATGTTGCGTACATCCTAAAATCTCAAGAGTAATAAGGCTAAACATGAGTGAGAAAGGGGTCCAGAGAAAATATTCCTCAAAGTGGAAAATATCTCCTCTTAACCCCTAACTGGCGGCGCGCAACATATGTCGAATGAAATAAATCTGGCCTAAGTGGCGGCGCGTGACATCTGTCGAGCGCCATTTTCAGCACTTAATGTTGCTGAGAGAGAGAGCTGAGCGGTGGGACGAGTGTAGCAACCCTATGACCGCTCCCCACGACCACCGTGGACATATTGAACTGTATTCTACTTTCCCCCCTCCTTTCTCACTCGCTACACAGGGAATTATGTAAGGAAATTACCTTATTTCAGGGTTTTTGCACTCGTGTTGCACGATCGTTGCAAGAGAACCAGAGGTCGTACAAGGATGGTTCGGGTGTCATTGGAAAGCTCTGTTTACGCCCTTTCAGGGATAGATACTTGTTTTACGCTCTGGGTCTAATTTAGGCATGAAAATGAGCACGGAAACAACCCTATTTAGGGTTAAAAAAAAACGCTGGGCGCTACGGTCAAATAGACCACCTAGCCCGCTAAATAAGGGTTAATTAACTTGATGGGTTCTGTGATTGTCCCGACCGCGAGTATATAGGAGAGAAAGGAACAGCGAGCGAGAGAGAGAGAGAAAGAGAGAGAGAGTGAGAGAGGGAGGAAGAGGAAAAAGGGGGGGGGAGGAACAGACAGACCTATACTCCCCACATTAAGGAGGGTGACCTGCTTTTTGTTATTTCTGTCCTTTTCTCTCTTTCTCTGGCTTGTATCCATTCGGCCCCATTCAGCCAACTATTTTAAGACGTCTATCCCCATCTACGTGTCGATTTCTTCCTGACGAGCGATAGCGAGCCAGCATTATATGAAGAAATCCGGCTTCCTCGGAGACATTTTTCTATCGAAAAAAGTACAAATTTAGCCTGCTGTCAAACAAAAATAAAAATTATGCTGGCTCGCTACCGCTCACCATTAAAAAATTGACACCTGGATGGGGATAAACGTCTTAAAACACTAGGCTGAATGGGGCCAAATGGATACAAGCCAGAGTAAAATAGAAAAGGACAGAACAAAAACAGGTGACCCACATTAAGGGGGGGTGGCGTATATGATTCCTCTCTTGGCCCGAAACGACCCCATCTCTGAAGCCACCTCGTTCCCGTGCTTCACTGTCTGACCCCCTACACTCGGACTCTCACACTTACACACACACAACGCCACCTGTTGAGCAGATAACTCACCATTATATTGGTTTATTCCTCTTATATATACAGTATATTGGTTTATTCCTCTTATATATACAGTATATTGGTTTATTCCTCTTATATATACAGTATATTGGTTTATTCTTTATTATATTTTTTTTCAGTTTCATCCCTACACCTCTATCAAGCTTAAAAAAACACCCCCAAGACCCTCCTTCGTCATAAAATGTGTACATTTTTCGATAGATAAATGTCCCGGCCTTAATAATGGGCTCGCTGTCGCTTGCCAGGATAAATCGACACCTAAATGACATGAAAAGTCTTAATATTGAAAAAGAAATGGGACGAAAGGTGTTAAAATCGCCAAACTAATGGGCCGAACGTCATAAAATCTGAAAACTAATGGGACTAAACATGAGGAAGAAGGGGGTCCAGACAAACGACCCATCTCGCCTTATAACACAGAGAGGACTATGGGCTATCCGAGCGTCTGTTCCCTTCCAACACGGCGCGGGGAGTTTATCGGCATTTTATTCGCGGCAATTCTGGTTTGGGAATTGTGATATAAAGTGTTGGAATTTTCTGTGTAAGTATTATTTATCAACATTTAGTCTATGTAGCGATGCGTATAGTGCGAAATACCTAAAGTTAGCTATCGTAAATTGCCAGGAAAATGGGTCTAGCATGGTCTGTCCTCTAAATAAATCCTGGTTATAGCATCGGGAGTGAGAGACCTGGGCTGTGTGGAATGGTGTGCCGCGCTAACAAACACACTCTAATAGCTCCATTCTTTAAAGATAGTGGCTAGGGTTTTTTTGGTCTATATATTCAGCTATTCATATAATGTTTAGTTTCCCCGCTAGACCTCAATCAAGCTGAAAAAAAACCCTAGCCCCCTTTCAAGATAAATTTGTACATTTTTCCATCAAGCTTAAAAAAAAAAAAAAAAAAAAAAAAACCCACACACACACACACCCTAGACCTCCTTTCAAGATAAATGTGTAGGCTACATCTTTCGGTAGAAAAATGTTCCGGCCGAAGGCCAGTTCCTCTTCAAATTACAGCCTTGCTCGCCAGGAAAAATTCGACACCTAAATGGCACGAAATGTCTAAATATTGACAAAGAAATAGGGTTAAAGGTCTTAAAATCGACAAACTAATATCTTAAAATCTGAAAACGAAAAGGGCTAAGCACGAGGGGAAAGGATGTCCAGAAAACCCCTTAGATAAATCCTGGTCATAGTATCGGGAGTGAGAGACCTGCTGGCTGGCTGGTGCGGTGGAATGGGGCGCCGCGCTAACAAACACACTCTAGTCTTTAAGGGAATAGTCGCTATTGTTGTGTATGTATTTGTTATTTTATGTCTATATATATATTCAGTTATTCATATAATGTTTAGTTTCCTCGCTAGACCTTCATCAAGCTATAAAAAAATAAAAAAAAATAAAAAAAAAAAAAAATAAGATACTGTAAATGTGTACATTTTTCGGTGGAAAAATGTCCCGGCCGAAGCCCGGTTCCTCTTCAAATTACAGCCATGCTACCGCACGCCAGTCAAAAATCGACACCTAAATGGCACGAAAAGTATACAAATATTGACAAAGAAATGGGGTTAAAGGTCTCAAAATCGACAAACTAATATCTTAAGATCTGAAAACTAAAGGGGAAAGGATGTCCAGAAAAACCGGCCATCTCCCCTTAAAAAAAATCTGGATATAGTGAGACCTGCGCCGTGTGGAATGGTGTGCCGCGCTAACAAACACACTCTAATAGCTCAATTCTTTAATCTAAATTCTTTCCCCCGGGATCACACGGCTGTAGCAACGAACCGGCGCTGAATAAATAACATAAAAGTCCACTCCAATCAGGCCGATGTCCAATGGTCGGAGATCGAGTGCTCGCTTTTTCTCTGTTTTATGTCTGATAAAAATTCATAAGGCTCTCCTGGCGCGAGGCTATTGTATTACTGATGACGGCGGTAATATCTGTTTCAATTGTGTGGTACGAAACTGGTGACAGTGTCGCTCCCGCTCTCGCTCTCTCGTGGGGGTTCACCAGCCACGCCCGCGCATTTTGCCTTTCGCGGGAAAAAGAATGTTGGAGGCTCGTATCCCGCCCGGTATTTCGCTTGTTTCCAGCTGTCAGCGGCCTAATAGAGATCCTTGCCAGACCTCGCCTTCCATATATCTCATCCAGTTCGATATAGTTCCGTGTGTAAACAGTGGGATTATCTGTGTCTCCGCGCGTGTGTACGGGGATATATGGGTAACTTCGGCAACGTCGTTTGGGCTCGTAATGTCTGTTTCAATTTGACCAATCATACTTAGCGCGCGCGTCCCCTCCGGCGGCGCACAACCACACCAGCCAATCAGCGGCCGCCTCACCAGGGACTTCCACCCCTCCGATATTACCCGGGAAAAATATGTCTTGGAAAAACAAGGGACTCACCTCAAACTATATCGTTTTGCACATCTGGGAAATGTGTAGGAGCGGGGGGACGCCTTGACATATTTATGCCCCCACCCGTCTTCCTCCTTCCTCCCTCCCTCCTCTTCTTACTTTACCGGAGCGCGGGCAAAGAGGAAAAGAGTAAATTGGAGTAAATTACATATCGGGGAGAAAGGAAATCGGCCTTGAGTCGCTGGGAGACGTGGGTAATCTGCTTCCCGGCCTGTCTCAGCGGCCGGGGACCCACTCACTCCGGAACGGGACAGCTTAACCCTACCTGACACGTCGGGGGTCTTTTTGGATAAGAATTAAATATTACTGCTGTACAGTCGCGCTAATAAGTGATGTCTCGGCACCAATTATGTTTTGATCAATAATTGGTATCGGCAATATCTAAGCTTCATTTCTTCATATCGAGTGAAATATACAATCATGTTCTTACACTTACCCACCCTATTCAACATCTGACAGACATTAATACAGCACAGAGAGAGACAAACGTAATGACAGCTGGGATATGACTTATTAACGCGACCGTACCTAGATGCCCCAACCTAAGCGTACAAATATTTCTTATCATAGGAGTTGCTTAGGTTTATAGGGTGTGAGTAGAAGCTAGGACTTGCATTTGTTTAGCCCAGGTTCGACCCCAGGCATAGACTACCAGTGTTCCTTGAACAAAGATTAAAGAACTGAGTGATCATTCATAAAAGTAAACTGGACCCCTTCTCCCTCGTGTTTAGCATATTAGTTTTGAGATTTTAAGACGTTCAGCCCAGTAGTTTTCTCGAGTTTTAACACCTTTCGCCCCATTTGATTGTCAATTTTAAGACCTTTAGTGCAATAATATTTAGGTGTCGATTTTTCTATGGCGCGCGATAGCGAGCCTGTAATTTTTCAGAGGAACCGGCCTTCGGCCGGGACAATTTCCTATCGACAAATTTACACATTTATCTTGAAGGGAGGTGGGGGGGGGGGAGGTAATTTTTTCTTATCTAAGCTTGATGGAGGTCTAGCGAAGAAATTAATAAATAAATAAATACATGAATGAATAGACCAAAAACCAGCCACTCGCCCCTTAACGGTATATTGGTGGTAATAAATCCATCAAATGCCAGGATAGTAATAACCTTCTCCCTCATGTCTAGCCCTATTAATTTTGCATTTTTAGACGTTCACCCCATTAGTTTGGCGATTTTTTTTTGTTCTATGTCAGTGAGGGAGACAAAACGCAGAACTGCCTGTAGCGAGTGCCACCCCCAGAGTTGAAAGAGTGACAGGGCCAAAATCAAGGGACCTTTCCCCTCATTTCTTTGTCAATTTGAAGACCTTTCGTGCCATTTAAGTGTCGATTTTTTTCCTCGCGAGCGATAGCGAGCTTGGAATTTATGTGGAAGGCCGGGACATTTCCTACCGATAAATGTACACATTTATCTCGAAGGGGGGTCTTGGGTAAATTTGTAAAAGCTTGGTTTAGGTCTAGGGAACAAACTGAAAATTATAATAATACATACATAAAAACCTCCCCTTAAAACTGTTGGTGCTAATACAGGTAAAGTCGGCCAAATAGTGTTATCTCGGCATTAAGTATAATTTGATCAATAATTGGCATCAGCAATATCTAAACTTGATTTATTCATTTCGGGTGAGATATACAAACATGTTCCTACACTTACCCACCCTATTCAAACATCGGACATACATTAATACATCACAGAGATATACAAACATGTTCCTACACTTACCGACCCTATTCAAACATCGGACATACATTAATACATCACAGAGATATACAAACATGTTCCTACACTTACCCACCCTATTCAAACATCAGACATACATTAATACATCACAGAGATATACAAACATGTTCCTACACTTACCCACCCTATTCAAACAATCGGACATACATTAATACAGTACAGAGCGAACTAAACGTAGTGACAGCTGAGACATGACTTATTAGCGCAACCGTACACCTGATTTCATAAATTAGCACTCAGTTCCCGACCTAGGATTGGGTAAAGGTGTGCGAAAATGTTAAGCCGGTATCACACGAGCGCTTTTTCACTCAACATTTATCCACAACACTGGTCTGGCAGCTTATGAGGTCAACATATATTATATTTCGGTCACTTAAATTCCTCTACCATCAGTCTACTTTCCGAAACCAGTGTAAATTATTCCAGAAATGTTGCCAGAATTTGTTTTATTATCGAATGTTGACTATAAAAGCTCTCGTGTGATACCGGCTTAAGTGCTAATAAACCCCAATTAATCCCTTCAGGATTATGACGCGGTTCGGCAGTTTATCGTGGCTATTATTAAACGATTATATTCAGTTTAGGAAGAACTTGTGGAGTCCGAGGGCTAAATATCTTCTCAACTAACACTGCAATCCAAGAACTCGTTTCCAAGTTTTGATTCCTAGAGATCCTTCCTCAACTATGTTTGGTTTTGTGTTTGAAGGAGACAAAAGTGTGCCCCCCCCCCCCCCCCTAAAGTTAAAAGCGTGATAGAGATCCAAAATCAATATAAAAAATTACTACAACGAAATACAACGAAGTAATGCGTCATTGTATCCTGATGTAGATAATAAACCTCTCTACTGTATAGAGAGGCCTTCCTTAGGGTTAAGGCCCCATTAATTACTCCTTCCTTTCATCTATGCATAGCCTATGATAGCACAGTTGGAAAGTGTGTACATGCTTAGATTGATATGCAGGATTCCAAACTGCATAATAAATCGTAGGCTTGTCCACCATTCTTTAACTGTCTTCGTAGCGCAATGGATATATGCACTGAAATTCGGTGTGAGCATCCTAGGTTCGAATCCCTGGACTGCCACATGTATTTGTTGATTTCATTAATTATTGAGTTTAGGAGTCAAGTCGGTTGGTGGAGGTAACATAAATAATTTCGATTCCTCTCAATCTCTATTTCCGGAAGGGTCTATGCAGTATCGTAGGACTAAGCGGGGGGGGGGGGGATATTTCATGGTCCGGGAAATAGGTTGAGGGCGGAACACACGCGACGGCGGGGGGGCTTGTGGGTGGGGGGGGGGGGGGGCCTTGAGGAGGAGGAGGTATAGTCGCCTTTTTGTGGATCCCCCTCTCCCTCGTGTTTAGCGTATTTGTGTTGAGGTTTTGAGACGTTCGTTCCGTTAGCATGGCGATTTTGAGACCTTTTGCCCCATTGTGTTGTCAATATTAAGACCTTTCGTGTCACTTAGGTGTCGATTTTTTCCTGGCGAGCGATAGCGAGCCTGTACTTTTTGAAGGACCCGGCCTTCGGCCGGGACATTTTTCTATCGAAAAATGTACAAATTTATCTTGAAAGGGAGTCTAGAGGGTGTTTTTTAAGTTTGATGGAGGTCTAGCGAGGAAACTAATAAATATATTAATAAATAAATAAATAGACCAGAAAACCAAGCACTACCCCCTTGAGTGGCGGTATTACATTATAGGCGTCTCTATTTGTTTTATCGTTGGGGAGACATATTGGAAGTGTAGTGTAATCCTTAGGGTAGTTGGAAGATTACACAATTCCTGGCTCGTAATTGTTTGTGGTGTGTGTTTGGGTGTGTGGGGGTGTGTTTGGGTGTGTTTGTGTGCGTGGGTGGGTGTGGTGTGTGTGTGTTTGTGTGTGTGGGTGGTTGGGGGGTGTGTTTGTGTGGGTGGGTGTGGTGTGTGTGGGTGTGTTTGTGTGTGTGGGTGTGTTTGTGTGGGTGTGTTTGTGTGCGTGGGTGGGTGGGTGTTTGTGGTGTGTGTGGGTTTTGACAGACTATTCTGGCTATATTTAGACGATATTTTGAGAACTAGGAAGGATCTGTAGGACTTGAAATGGTAAAGACGGTCTAAATAATTCCTTCGACTGGAATATACCCTTCCTAAGCTGAATAAAATCGTCTAACAATAGCCAGAAAAGATGAAAGACATGCGTAATCGTATCATGAAAGGGTTAAGGGGGGGTGACCTGCTTTTGTTCTGTCCTTTTCTATCTTTTTCTGGCTTGTATCCATTTGGCCCCATTCAGCCTAATATTTTAAGACGTTTATCCCCATCCAGGTGTAAATTTTTTACTGGTGAGCGGTAGCGAGCCAGCATATTTTTTATTTTTGTTTGACAGCAGGCTAAATTTTTACATTTTTCGATAGAAAAATGTCTCCGGCGAAGCCGGATTTCTTCATATAATGCTGGCTCGCTATCGCTCGCCAGGAAGAAATCGACACCTAGATGGGGATAAACGTCTTAAAACAGTAGGCTGAATGGGGCCAAATGGATACAAGCCAGAGAAAGAGAGAAAAGGACAGAAATAACAAAAAGCAGCTCACCCCCTTTATAAATGAACTATTATGTTTCGAGTCTTCAGACATTTTTGGTATTGATTGTTTAGTCATTTTTGTTAACCCTCTCAGTACCGGTGCTGACCATTTAACTTTGTTCTGGCTACTATTAGACGATTGTATTCAGCTTAAAAAGGGCCTCCAGCAATTATCAGGCTTTGAACTATCTCTTTTAACCATTTTACTTCTGCAGATCCTTCTTAAATGGCCCAAAATTGTTTAAATATATCTAGAATAAAATGTAAAAGACGTCGCTGGTACAGAAGGGGTTAATGGCCCAGGGAAGACATCAACCTCCTCGAGGATTATGACACCTTTCGACATTTTATTCTGGGTATATGTAGACGATTTTATTCTGGGTATAAGTAGACGATTTTATTCTGGGTATATGTAGACGATTTTATTCTGGGTATATGTAGACGATTTTATTCTGGGTATATGTAGACGATTTTATTCTGGGTATAAGTAGACGATTTGATTCTGGGTATATGTAGACGATTTGATTCTGGGTATATGTAGACGATTTTATTCTGGGTATATGTAGACGATTTTATTCTGGGTATATGTAGACGATTTTATTCTGGGTATAAGTAGACGATTTTATTCTGGGTATATGTAGACGATTTTATTCTGGGTATAAGTAGACGATTTTATTCTGGGTATATGTAGACGATTTTATTCTGGGTATATGTAGACGATTTTATTCTGGCTATATGTAGACGATTTTATTCTGGGTATATGTAGACGATTTTATTCTGGGTATAAGTAGACGATTTTATTCTGGGTATATGTAGACGATTTTATTCTGGGTATATGTAGACGATTTTATTCTGGGTATATGTAGACGATTTTATTCTGGGTATATGTAGACGATTTTATTCTGGGTATATGTAGACGATTTTATTCTGGGTATATGTAGACAATTTTATTCTGGGTATAAGTAGACGATTTTATTCTGGGTATATGTAGACGATTTTATTCTGGGTATATGTAGACGATTTTATTCTGGGTATATGTAGACGATTTTATTCTGGGTATATGTAGACGATTTTATTCTGGGTATAAGTAGACAATTTTATTCTGGGTATATGTAGACGATTTTATTCTGGGTATATGTAGATGATTTTATTCTGGGTATATGTAGACGATTTTATTCTGGGTATATGTAGACGATTTTATTCTGGGTATATGTAGACGATTTTATTCTGGGTATAAGTAGACAATTTTATTCTGGGTATAAGTAGACGATTTTATTCTGGGTATAAGTAGACGATTTTATTCTGGGTATAAGTAGACGATTTTATTCTGGGTATAAGTAGACGATTTTATTCTGGGTATATGTAGACGATTTTGTTCTGGGTATATGTAGACGATTTTATTCTGGGTATAAGTAGACGATTTTATTCTGGGTATAAGTAGACGATTTTATTCTGGGTATAAGTAGACGATTTTATTCTGGGTATAAGTAGACAATTTTATTCTGGGTATAAGTAGACGATTTTATTCTGGGTATATGTAGACGATTTTATTCTGGGTATAAGTAGACGATTTTATTCTGGGTATAAGTAGACGATTATATTCTGGGTATAAGTAGACGATTTTATTCTGGGTATAAGTAGACGATTATATTCTGGGTATAAGTAGACGATTTTATTCTGGGTATAAGTAGACGATTTTATTCTGATTAGGAAAGGTATGTGGAAATGAGAGAGTAAGGGGAGGTTTTTAGTTGATTCCCTAGACTTCCATCAAGCATAAAATTACTCACCCTTGACCCCCTTTCAAGATAAATTTGTAAATTTTTCGGTAGAAAAATTTCCCGGCCGAAGTCCGGTTCCCCTTAAATTACAGGCTCGCTATCGCTCGCCAGGAAAAAATCGACACCTAAATGGCACGAATGGTCTTAAAATTAACAGAAATGGGGCGAGGGTTCTTCAAATCGCCAAACTAAAGGGGCAAGAGTCTTTAAATCTCACAAGCAATGGGGCTAAACATGAGGGAGAAAGAGGTTCAGAAAAAAAATCCTCCAGGTGGAAATCTCCCCTTAACACAAGTAGTCTTTGCCCTTTCATTTGTCACAGGTTCTTCCTAAGCTGTATATAGTTGTCTAATGATAGCCAGAATACAGTGTCAAAACGCATCATGATCCCCAAAGGCTTAAGGGGGTAGTACTCGCTTTTTCTAGACCCCCTTTGATGGAGGTCTAGCGAGGAAAACAAAAAATAATAAATAAATATACAGGGTGTCCCAGGAGGAAAGGTCATAACTTTGGGACATGATACAACAAGGTATTCTAAGCCTAAAATGTCCTATAACAAAAAGTCCAAATTTCAACCGTTAAAAAGATATTGAAGGTTTTATATAGTGTCCTCCCCCCGCCTCACTGTAATGGACTCTTCCATGTCAGATAGTTTCCAACTGGTCCAAAGTGAGCTATTATGTCTATAATCATTTTGCAACTTATAGAATTATAATATCTTCACAATAACATGGTATAATAATTGCAGTTAGATGGAGGTGTGGTAGGTACTAGGACAGCTAGGCCAACCTTATGGGGAAATACTTAAGAAAATGCCATTTGCAACATGCAATATCTCTTTACTGGTTGAGATTGGGAATATTTCTTATAGAACATTTTAGGCTTAGAATATTTTGTTTTATCATTTCCCAAAGTTATGCCCTTTCCTCCTGGGACACCCTGCATAGACCAAAAACCAAGCACTACCCCCTGAAGGGTAACAATTATAATTATCTACAAGTTACATTAATGGGGGCATTATTTATGACGGCAGGTGTAAATGGAAACATGGTAACCTATGATATTAAGGGGGCCCACCTCGTTTTGTTCAACTCTCTCTCCCTCTCTCTCTCTCTCTCTGGGTTGTATCCATTCGGCCCCATTCAGCCTATTGTTTTAAGACGTTTATCCCCATCCAGGTTTCGATTTTTCCTGGCGAGCGGTAGCGAGCCAGCATAATAATAAATACCGGTATGTTTTTGACAGCAGGCTAAATTTGTACATTTTTCGATAGAAAAATTTCTCCGGCGTAGCCGGATTTCTCCATACAATGCTGGCTCGCTATCGCTCGCCAGGAAGAAATCTACACCTGGATGGAGAAACATTGAAACATGATAATTATGTAATTATCCAATGCGAAAGTCAAACTTCATCATATAGGCCTAATTGAGAAAAAAAAGCGCAAGCACATTTTTTTGTTTCCAAGGATAATATAGACAAGCTAAACAATAATAATAATGAAGCATGTTCAAAACCACAATATCTAAACTAATACTTAATTGCTCGATGACAAAATGTTCAAGCGAAGTATTTATTCAAATGTAAAAAACGAAACATTTCGCAACCCTGGTTAGACTTATTTTTTCCCAAAGAACATAATGGCATGATTACACAAAACGCTGCGGTCTGTCCAAAATCACAATAATTAAGGCAATGTTTAAAATCTCGAGGGACAATGTTCAAAACGAAAATATTTAAAAAGAATAATGTCCAAAAGCGCAGAAGTATATATAGAATTGTTTTAAAAAGTGGGGGAGAGTTGCAATGACCAGAGGGGTATTTTTGTTGGGGGGGGGGGGGGGGGGTAGGGGGGGGATGGGGGTCACAGGGTGGTAGGGGTGTGTCAGGTGGGGGGAGCGGGTGTGACGGGGGGAAGGGAGGTGTAGTAGTGGGGGGAAGGGGGTTGTAGGAGGGTAGGGGTGTGATAGGGAAGGGCCCCCCCTTGTGACAGTGTGGGTAGGTGGGGGTGACAGAGGGGTGGGTAGGGGTGTGACAGGGGGGGGTAGGGATGTGACAAAGGGTGAGGAGGGGTGTGACTGTAGGAAGTGGGGGGTCGGGGATGAGAAGGGAGGGGGGAGAGTCGAGGTTTGATACGGGGGGGAGGAGGGGGGCAATTACCAAGTGTTGTCGGATTTTGAGTGATTTTAGGCAAATTATTTAAGTGAGCTGCTGAAATATGCATGAGACCTCCCTCGAAAAAAATAGAAAAACTAAAATGCTTCACACAAGGACGGGGAACTCCTGCTGGGGGGGGGGGGGGATGATATGCTTGTATTGTGTACCCCAGAATATATGTATTAATGTCGCCGCCGCTGTATTCGCCGCTGTAATGTCTGCTGTTTCATAATGGATTGGCTTAGGGCTTCATAACGGAATACGCTGCGGAATTACAAAGCGGGGGTGTGGTTAATATATATTTTTTGTCTGCGGGTTATTCGCTTAAAAGATGTGTCAGCGCTCGTATTAGTTGGCGAGCGCTTGGGCTGGTTGTCAGCGCTCGTATTAGTTGGCGAGCGCTTGGGGTGGTTGGTTAGTGTCGGGGATTTTGGTCACATGAAACGGAGAATGAGTAGGTGGATACGTACATAGCTAAATGCATATACACACACATATTTAACATTTGCTAGCATACACACATGCGTACACACACATATATATATATATAAGTTCATGTAGTCAAACCCAGATCTAGTAATTTGTTTAGCTTAATAGGCATAGCATATAAATATATACAGTGTATACACTGTATACGCTCATAACCTATACTCTCTCTCTCTCTCTCTCTCTCTCTCTCTCTCTCTCTCTCTCTCTCTCTCTCTCTCTCTCTCTCTCTCTCTCTCTCCCCCCCACGCGACAGAAAAAATTATATCCTACCGACAAAAAAGGACACCTATCTATGTGCGATGGTCCCCAGAGAGAGAGAGAGAGTGTGTGTGTGAGAGAGAGAGAGAACATATTGAAAAGAGATAAAAATGGGAATACGAGAAAGTAATAAAAACTTACAAACATATTATACGTTTATTTACTCAAAAGAACATAATACTACATTTTATCTAACATTACTAAACAATTGAGTCTGCTTTATTAAATTGCTTGTTTACTCAAGCTCGATAATCGTCCTAACATTTGTTATTACAACTCAAAATGTTCCTGACAATTAACTGGTATATATAAACTCAAAACAAAAGACAATAGAACACACACACACACACAAAGAAAACACACTCACACACACACACACACATACATACAGAGAGAGAGAGAGAGAGAGAGAGAGAGAGAGAGAGAGAGAGAGAGAGAGAGAGAGAGAGAGAGAGAGAGACACACCACTACAACGCAATACCACCACCACCACCAACAACACAACACCACCACCACCATCACCACCACCCCCACCACCACAACACAACTCCACCACCACCACCAACAACAACAACAACGCCACCAACAGCACCACCACCACAACACACCACCAACAACACATAACACCACCACAAAGCAACACCTATATACCTCTGTGTTTGATATAGGCGATGATAACATTTCACAGTCCCCCATCCCACTCACAGTTTTGCATGCTATCGTTTTCTAATTTGCTGCAGTATGGGTGTGGATTTTTATTAAAGATTCATATCCTTGTGTGTGTGTCTGTGTGTGTGTGTGACTGTGTGTGTGTGTGTGTGTGTGTGTGTGTGTGTGTGTGTGTGTGTGTATGTGTTTCGTACGGTATATGTGTGTGGAATTATTATAAAATATGTGACCATTTTTGTTTTGTTTTTGGTAGAATCGGTTTGGATTTTTATTAAGGATTCATATCCTAGCTATTGTTATTCTTTCGCTTTGTATGTGTGAGTTTTTATTATACATACATGTTTTCAGTATCATTGTTTTGCTTTGTGGAGTATTCGTTCGTGGATTTGTATTAGATATACGTTTCCAATGATGTTCAGGTACTCTGCGCGATTTTTTATGATAGTTACCCCTAAATATAATAATTTGTGTTCATAGTTCTCTAATATATATATATACAGTATTTCCTAACATGGATTATGGTCTTAATTTGTATTTATATAAGTAACACCCCGTTCTTAACATTAATCATCAAGTACAAACCCAATGTACTTGAATAAACCAATGAAAGCATACGGTCCTCCCTGGATTCGAACTCGGGACACCACACCCAGAACATAAGCATCTAAACCATCACACCACCAACACAGTTAAAGGTTGAGTACACGATCACGATTAATATCCATTTTCGAATTATGGATATCAAAATAATAACTGCATTATGGAAAGCCTAATGTTTTAGTGAGTGGAAAGAACAATGCATGGGGCCAAGATCACTAAAGATCGGCCTCGCTAGACATTGTTCCTCTATCGCTGTTTGTGTTGTCTGATTATGGTTTCATTATATTTTACTGGTTTGTTATAATATGTCTATGGGTTTATTTCTTCACGTATCTCTGTAAATAATCCATAGCGTTAGCAGTAGAAAACCCGTAAATCATTATTACGGTTTGAACCTGTATTATGCCTTTGATTACGGTATTGAGACCTTAAAATATTATTAATCTCTATCTATCTATCTATTGCCTGACGCCGTGATCCCCGAAGGGGTGGACACGAACGAACCGCCCCCATGCACCTCTGTCCCCAGTCAGTCGACGCCCCTCCCCCCAACCAGCACCGCCTTCGTTCATGTACTTAATATTGTACTATTAAGGGGAGGTTTTTAGTTGATTCCCTAGACTTCCATCAAACTTAAAATTACTCCCCCTAGAACCCCTTTCAAGATAAATTTTTAAATTTTTCGGTAGAAAAATGTCCCGGCCGAAGGTCGATTCCCCTTAAATTACAGGCTCGCTATCGCTCGCCAGGAAAAAATCGACACCTAAATGGCACGAATGGTCTTAAAATTGACAGAAATGGGGCGAGGGTTCTTAAAATCGTCAATATAATGGGGCAAACGTCTTAAAATTAGAAAAGTAATTGGGCTAAACATGAGGGAGAAAGGAGTCAAGAAAAAAGTCCCTCAAGTGGAGATCTCCCCTTAATATTGACGGTTATATAGGTTTGTTGCCGCTCAAATAATGGTATGTCAGCAGTAGACCTGACTGTCCAGGGTCCGCAAAAAATATAGTAATAGTTTATATTTGTATGAATTTATATATATATACACAGGCACATACCCCATACCTGGGGGTGGCCGACTCGAGACAGAGCCCGAACATGGACAACACAACATAAGATAATAAACAAAATATATATTCACACACATCTAGTTTATATTTACTATTATTATGTTGTTTACACCAACCAACTTCACACCTAAACTCAATTAATGAAATCAACCAATACATGTGGCACTAAACCCAGGATACTCACATCGAAATTCCGCGCACTATGCATTACGCTATCAAGACACTTATAACAGAATCTTACTATACTGTATATAAGAATATTTATTATATGTGTTCGCATGACTATTTATTTATTATATGTGTTCGCATGACTATTTATTTATTATATGTGTTCGCATGACTATTTATTTATTATATGTGTTCGCATGACTATTTATTTATGATATGTGTTCGCATGACTATTTATTTATTATATGTGTTCGCATGACTATTCTGTTCCAGACTTCGCCAAATTTCACAATATTTTGTTTTGTTTTGTATTTTGCGAACCATCAAAAAAGTATATTCTAGATACCACCATCTTAAACCTATTAGGTGCAGGGCGGGCCAATTTGGAGCCTCCCAGTTTTACTCAATTATCTTGGAGATTTTAAGACGTTTCATCGCATTATTTTGGCGATTATATGATGCTTCAACCCAATAAGGTGTCGATTTTTCCTGGGAGAGCGATAGCGAGTCCGCAATTTGGGAGAAACCGGCCTTTGGCCGGGACAATTTTCTACCGAAAAATGTACACATTTAACTTGAAGGGGGTCTGGGGGGACGTTTTTTAGTTTGAAGGGGGTTTGGAGAGGCGTTTTTCCAAGTCTCGCGGGTAAACTAAAAACACATTGTTCGAAAATGGCTAAAACAAATAAAAACCTCTAATAATTCAACAAAATACCATAATAACTCCCAAGACGTTGCACCAACTTGTGTTAATGTGTTCTTGAAATCGCCATTAAATTACTTATTACATTTCAGATCAAATTGCAATCTAGAAATCACTAGACGATCATATTTGTGTAACTGACACATAATTATAATTTAGATACGACCAGACTTGTTCATTCTAAATACCAACACAACAAGATCAGGCTGCGCGAGTATAATTAATGTGGATACCGTTAAGGGAGGGTCACCGGCTTTTTTTCTCTTTCTCTCCTTTTCTCTCTTTCTCTGCCTTGTATCCATTCGGCCCCATTCTGCCTACTGTTTTAAGACGTGTTTCCCCTTCCAGGTGTCGATTTCTGCCTGGCGAGCGATAGCGAGCCAGGATTGCATGGAGAAATCCGGCTTCGCCGGAGAAATTTTTCTATCGAAAAATGTACAAATTTAGCTTGCTGTCAAAACAAAAATATATATATATATGCTGGCTCGCTACCGCTCGCCAGGAAAATATTGACACCTGGATGGGGGTAAATGTCTTAAAACAGTAGGCTGAATGGGGCCGAATGGATACAAACCAGAGAAAGGAGAGAATAAAAATGTGACCCCCCTTAAGCATTGTTGTCTAGGTACTACCAAATTCTGTTATTTTAGCTATCGAATATCGACTACAAATGCTGCCGGATATTTTATTCGGCCTAACCCAAGACGATTTTATCATAGACAACCAAAAATACGAATTTAGTTTAGATACCGCAATAACGGTTAAGTATAGATATTTTCAGACATGCAAGCTTAATATAAATTCCGTCAGATACTTATAATTAAAAATACAAACTGGTTATTTTGAAATTGATTTCGCCAAACAAATTGATTAAATAATATTGGGCGATTTGTTTCTGGATACAGTAAGGCGATTTGTTTCTGGATACAGTAAGGCGATTTGTTTCTGGATACAGTAAGGCGATTTGTTTCTGGATACAGTAAGGCGATTTGTTTCTGGGTACAGTAAGGCGATTTGTTTCTGGGTACAGTAAGGCGATTTGTTTCTGGGTACAGTAAGGCGATTTGTTTCTGGATACAGTAAGGCGATTTGTTTCTGGATACAGTAAGGCGATTTGTTTCTGGGTACAGTAAGGCGATTTGTTTCTGGGTACAGTAAGGCGATTTGTTTCTGGATACAGTAAGGCGATTTGTTTCTGGATACAGTAAGGCGATTTGTTTCTGGGTACAGTAAGGCGATTTGTTTCTGGGTACAGTAAGGCGATTTGTTTCTGGATACAGTAAGGCGATTTGTTTCTGGATACAGTAAGGCGATTTGATTTACGTTGCCGTAAGAAATTTGTTTTCTATGATAGGTCTATCTCGGATGCTCAGTTATTGATGCCGCTTTGACTATTATATCCAAGCTACTGTTCAGTGATTTGATGCAATAAAAGAAGACCTGTAAATAGGCTAACTCTATTTGATCCGTACGGGGTATTTTGGAACTCACCTGTTTCGCTCCATTATTTTGGAGGTTTTCATGACGTTTCATCTCATTAGTTTGGCGATCAAAAGATGAGTCTACTTCATTTAGGTGTCAATATTTGTTTCTAAGTGAGCGATAGCGAACCTGTACATTAGAAGGAATCAGCCTTTGGCCGGGAAATGTTTCCTCGAAAATGGTGCCAATTTAGCTTAAAAGGGGTCTTGGTGGGGATTATCTAATTTGAGGGAAATCTGGGAAGGCGTTTTTGTTAGCCTATTGGACAAACAAAAATATATTGCTCGAACATGGGAAAAGCAACCAAAACCTCAATATTAATCAAACCTCAATATTAATCAAACAAAATATCATAATAACCCCTACGACATCGGACCAGATAGTGTTAACTCTTTCACGCTTTTATGACGCAGAGGTTGCCAGATTAGCAATAAGAAATAGAGTTCTCTCACTCTTATAATTACCTCTCCAAAATTAGTTTTCTGCCCACAGCTAACTCAAAGACAACTGCAGAGGTTGAAGTAACTAAACTAAAGGTTTCTAAATACTCCTGATGGTAACAAAGGCTTTAAAGTATCCCCAATAGGCTCAAAATTGCGTCATAAGCGTGAAAGGGTTAAAAGGAATAGTATGTAAGGGGAGATTTCCACTTGAGGGATTTTTTTCTGGACCCTTTTCTCACTCATGTTTAACCCCATTGCTTTTGAAATTTTAAGACGTTCGTCTTTTTTTACATTTTCAGACATTTTGCCCCATTTCTGTCAATTTTAAGACCTTTCGTGCCATTAAGCTGTCGATTTTTTCCTGGCGAGCGATAGCGAGCCTGTAATTTAGGAGCAACCGGCCTCCGGCCGGGACATTTTTCTACCGAAAAATGTGCAAATTTATCTTGAAAGGGGGTCTAGGGGGTGTAATTTTAAGCTTGATCAAAACGTAGAGAACAAACTAAATACCTTCCCTTAAAGGAAGGTGCACAATATATAGATTATTATTATATACTCTATGTATTATATTTACATTCAATTTGTTTATTTGTTTATTTATTTACTTATTTATTTATTTATTCATCTATATAAATTAATTAGTTTATTTATATATTTATTTATATATTTATTTATTTATCTATATTAATTAATTAGTTTATTTATATATTTATTTATATATTTATTTAATCATCTATATTAATTAATTAGTTTATTTATATATTTATTTATATATTTATTTATATATTTATTTATTCATCTATATAAATTAATTAGTGTATTTATATATTTATTAATTCATCTATATTAATTAATTAGTTTATTTATATATTTATTTATTCATCTATATTAATTAATTAGTTTATTTATATATTTATTTATATTTATTTATCTATATTTATTTATATATTTATTATTCATCTATATAAATTAATTAGTTTATTTATATATTTATTAATTCATCTATATTAATTAATTAGTTTATTTATATATTTATTTATTCATCTATATAAATTAATTAGTTTATTTATATATTTATTTATTCATCTATATTAATTAATTAGTTTATTTATATATTTATTTATTTATATATTTATGTATATATTTATTTTTTAATTGTGTATTTATATGATGTATAGGAACAAACGTCTGCAGGTTGGCATGGCCCCTTGATGGCTAGAATAGGCCTTTACTAAGCTAATAATATTGTCAACAGTAGCCAGGATAGTTAGAAATGGACCACCGGCGACTTTCATGCTTTAAGGAAGTTGGAGCCGTAGACATCGGTGGAGTACCACATGTATTCATTAGTTTCATTGGTGTCATTAATTAGGTTATTTGTAAGTTAATTGGTGGGTTGGTGATTATCTGAATTAAGGGGGATGGTTCACATTTTGGGCGATTTTTGCATGTATTCATTAGTTGTCTACTTTCCTCCCTAGACCTCCATCAAATTTAAAAAAACAAAAATCCATTAGATCCCACTTCTAGATTAATTTGTACATTTTTCGGTAGAAAAATTTCCCGGCCGAAGGCCGGTTCATCCAACATTACAGGCTCACTATCGTTCACCAGGGAAAAAATCGACACCTAAATAGCACGAAAGGTATAAATATTGACTAAGAAATGGGGCGAAAGGTCTTAAAATCGACAAACTAATGGGGCAAACATCTTAATATCTGAAAACTAATGAGGCTAAACATGAGGAAGAAAGTGGTCCAGAAAACCGGCCCATGTCCCCTGAAGTAGAGTAGCCAACTAACATATAATCGTGCGTATGACTGAATTACGAGTGTAGTTTATTATGAATTACGAGTGTAGTTTATTATGAATTACGAGTGTAGTTTATTATGAATTACGAGTGTAGTTTATTATGAATTACGAGTGTAGTTTATTATGAATTACGAGTGTAGTTTATTATGAATTACGAGTGTAGTTTATTATGAATTACGAGTGTAGTTTATTATGAATTACGAGTGTAGTTTATTATGAATTACGAGTGTAGTTTATTATGAATTACGAGTGTAGTTTATTATGAATTACGATTGTAGTTTATTATGAATTACGAGTGTAGTTTATTATGAATTACGATTGTAGTTTATTATGAATTACGAGTGTAGTTTATTATGCAGTGGTCAACTCCTCTGATTACTCCACTGATAACGAACAGTATCCACACTCGCAGCAATCATTTCCTGTTAATGTTATTCAGAAGATCACGACGAGGAACATAATTTATGTGAGCAACTGTACAGTCGCGCTAATAAGTGATGTCTCGGCACCAATTATGTTTTGTTCAATAATTGGTATCAGCAATATTTGCACATTAATTCTTCTTTTTGAGTGAGCTATACAAACATGTTCCTACACTTACCCACCCTATTTAACATCTGACGGACATTAATAAAACACAGAGCGAGCCAAACGTAATGACAGCTGAGACATGACTTATTAGCGCCACTGTACATACACACATACACAATGAAGATAAAACGCGTTGATATATAAGTAGCACCGGATTACCCAAATATAATGGTGTGAAGCGCATAAAGCTATGATTAAATTCCTTGGGCTAGGGGGGGTCGGCCACATTGGAAACACATTATGTAAAGTTCAGTACATCTCCGGGTAGAGAGAGGGGAGGGGGGGGGGTGGCTATAGGCCATCTTAACGCTAGCCCAGCCGACGTTTTGGGGGGCGATTGGGGTGTTCAGTATTTATCATTGCTGAAGATGTTTATTGTTCTTGCAATTTACGAGAGTGTATTTTTTTAGCTTGACCCCCTAGATTAACAGGGGTTCTTAACCTGGCGTCTATGGACCCCTTGGGGGTCCATGGACCGGCTTCAGGGGGTCCGTGAAGGGCCGCTAAAAATCTGTATAGGACGTGAAGCGATCAGGTGTTTATACCGACTCGAAACAGAGGCGGTAACTGTGAGTCAGTCACTCAGTCTGACTCAGTCCTACTAAAGCTCAGGTGAAAGTGAAAGTGTGTTTGTGTAAACTACTGTAAAGTGACTCATAGCCTTGTTTGCTTGTATTAGAATTAACCAGCAAATATATTACACAACCATCATATGGCAAGAGTCATAATTTAGTAATAATGGAATTTTCTTCAGTCTTGCTCGGGCTGTGATAGGGAGAGCACGCCATTTTGGGTCCCTTATAAATATGATAATATAATATATAAGCGGTATAGGCTACACGTGCATATCTATGGGATTTATGCATCATATATATTTGTGTCTTTCATACTTACCACTAACTGTTTCACCCCAATGTCGCCGAAATGCCTACCCAGCTATAGCTGCTCATCACAATATATTTATACACGCCGCAATGTTGCATCTCTTTCACTTTACTATCGCTATTACAACAATCAGCGTTCTTCAGAGCTCTGTCAGCGCATACCCCCTCCCTTGCGGAGAGTGCGAGGCACCCGCCTTTCAACACAGTCACACTCCTATTCTGTCCAGCTCTCCAACCCAAGAATTGGCAAATTTTCTCAGCTTTCTTCTACTCAACAAGTGAACTCTGGAACTCTCTCCTTCAATCAGTCTTTCCTTCATCCTATGACTTAAGCTGCTTTAAACTTCGTGTGTCCAGACATTTTGATGCCAATTGTCCCTTGAATCCGTCCCTGTCACTCCTTCGGCTTTAGGGGAGACAATCGTTACAGGCAACCTGCCTTTTGTCTCCTTCATACACATAAACAAATTAATGTGGAAAACAAATAAAAAATACTAATTTTGCTCAGTATTTTGTCCCTCATATTTTCCTTTGTGACTGCCTTCAGGATGCAGGAAATGCTATCTAAGACACTCTAATGTAACAAATATTTCCGGTGGAGCATGCCCCCCCCCCCCCCCCTCCCCACCCGGACCCCCTAGAGATCGCAGCTTCGACGGATTGGGAAAATATAATGATAACACAAACTATATTTAACCCCTTCTGTACCGGCGACGTATTTTTAAGGGGGGCCCGGTTTTCTGGACAACTTTCTCCCTCATGTTTAGCCCCATTAGTTTTCAGATGTTAAAATGCTTGCCTCATTAGTTAGTCGATTTTAAAACCTTTCGCCCCATTTCTTTGTCAATATTTAGACCTTTCGTGCTATTTAGGTGTCGATTTTTTTTCCCTGGCAAACGATAGTGAGCCTGTAATGTTGGAAGAACCGGCCTTCGGCCGGAAATTTGTTCTATCAAAAAATGTACAAATTTATCTAGAAGGGGGATCTAATGGATGTTTTTTTTTAATTTGATGGAGGTCTAGCAAAGAAACTAAGAAATAAAGGAATATTTGATTTAATAGATCAAATAAACGGCCCATCGCCCCTTAAATGTTCTTCTAGCTATAGTAAGACGATCGTGTGCAATTTAAGAAGGGTCTGTGGTAGTTAGAATTGTTAAATGAGATAGTTTGAATCCTGTTAATTGCTGGAGGCCCATTTTAAACTGAATAAAATCGTCTTCAAGTAGCCAGAATAAAGTTAAAAGAACGGTGCCGGTACAGAAGGGGTTAATGGATTATCAGCCTGTACTACAATATGAGGCAGTCAATGTTCAATACAATAAAGCCGGTATCACACGAGAGCTTATATAGTCAACATTCTATGATCAACATTTTTCTGGCAACATTTCTGGAATATTTTGCACTGGTATCGGAAAGCAGACTGATGGTAGATGAATTTAGGTGACCTAAATATTATAGTTGTTTACCTCATAAGCTGCCAGACCAGTGTTGAGGTTAAATGTTGAGGAAAAAAGAGCTCGTGTGATACCGGCTTAAGTGTGTTCATTGCATGCAACATTTTGTATCTTATGTTTTGTCCTGGGAGGGGGTCCATAGGTTTTGTCCTGGGAGGGGGTCCATAGGTTTTGTCCTGGGAGGGGGTCCATAGGTTTTGTCCTGGGAGACGGTCCATAGGTTTTGTCCTGGGAGACGGTCCATAGGTTTTGTCCTGGGAGGGGGTCCATAGGTTTTGTCCAGGGAGGGGGTCCATAGGTTTTGTCCTGGGAGGGGGTCCATAGGTTTTGTCCTGGGAGGGGGTCCATAGGTTTTGTCCAGGGAGGGGGGTCCATAGGTTTTGTCCTGGGAGGGGGTCCATAGGTTTTGTCCTGGGAGGGGGTCCATAGGTTTTGTCCTGGGAGGGGGTCCATAGGTTTTGTCTTGGGAGGGAGTCCATAGGTTTTGTCTTGGGAGGGGGTCCATAGGTTTTGTCTTGGGAGGGGGTCCATAGGTTTTGTCCTGGGAGGGGGTCCATAGGTTTTGTCCTGGGAGGGGATCCATAGGTTTTGTCCTGAGAGGGGGTCCATAGGTTTTGTCCTGGGAGGGGGTCCATAGGTTTTGTCCTGGGAGACGGTCCATAGGTTTTGTCCTGGGAGGGGGTCCATAGGTTTTGTCCTGGGAAGGAGTCCATAGGTTTTGTCTTGGGAGGGGGTAAATAGGTTATGTCCTGGGAGGGGGTCCATAGGTTTTGTCCTGGGAGGGGGTCCATAGGTTTTGTCCTGGGAGGGGGTCCATAGGTTTTGTCCTGGGAGACGGTCCATAGGTTTTGTCCTGGGAGGGGGTCCATAGGTTTTGTCTTGGGAGGGAGTCCATAGGTTTTGTCTTGGGAGGGGGTCCATAGGTTTTGTCCTGGGAGGGGGTCCATAGGTTTTGTCCTGGGAGGGAGTCCATAGGTTTTGTCTTGGGAGGGGGTCCATAGGTTTTGTCCTGGGAGGGGGTCCATAGGTTTTAACAGATTCTCAATTAAGGGGTCCGTGATTAAAAAAAGGTTAAGGAGGCACACCTCGTTTGTTTCCTCTCTTTCTCCCTCTCTCTCTGGGGTGTATCAATTCGGCCCCATTCAGCCTACTGTTTTAAGACGGTTATCCCCATCCAGGTGTCAATTTTGTCCTAGCGAGCGGTAGCGAGCCAGCATATTTTTTAAAACAAATTTGACAGCAGGCTAAATTTGCATATTTTTCGATAGACAAATTTCTCAGGCGAAGCCGGTTTTCTCCATACAATGCTGGCTCGCTATCGCTCGCCAGGAAGAAATCGACACCTGAATAGGGATAAAGGTCTTAGAACAGTATATATAGGCTGAATGGGGCCGAATGGATACAAGCCAGAGAAAGAGAGAAAAGGAGAGATAAAAAGCAGGCCTCTCCCCTTAAGAACCCCTGCCCCAGAACATCTTCAAGCTAAATAAACATCACACCCATACCTACCTTCAAGCTAATTTGTACATTTCTCAGTAAAATAAATGTATCCTAAAACACAGGCTCGCTATCGCTCGCCAGGAAGACATCGACACCTGAATTTGTCGAAATGTCTGATAATCGCCAACCTAATGGGACGAAACAGGGTGGCCATTGTAGCCTCTTCAGCATAAATTAGTTCTTTTTTATCTTCTTTTATTCTGTCAATTATAAGTTGATTTTATGCACATTAGGATGAATGTGTGGGCCGGTTTCCTGGCTCCCCTTCTCCATCGTGTTTAGCCCCATTAGTTTTCAGATTTTAAGACGTTGGATCTATTAGTTTGGCGATTTTAAGACCTTTCGCATCATTTATTTGACAATATTAAGACTTTTCGTGTCATTTAGGTGTCGATTTTTCCCTGGCGAGCGATAGCGAGCCTGTATTTTAAGAGGAACCAACCTTAGGCCGGGATATTTTTCTATTGAAAAAATGTAAAAATTTATCTTGAAGGAGGGTCTTGGGCGAGTGTTTTCTTAAGCTTGATGGAGGTCTTGGGAGGAAACTAAGAACATAATAAAAAGCTATACCAATGACCAAATAAATACGCCCTTCCCCCCTTGAAGAATACGCCCTTCCCCCCTTGAAGAATACGCCCTTCCCCCCTTGAAGAATACGCCCTTCCCCCCTTGAAGAATACGCCCTTCCCCCCTTGAAGAATACTTTCCCCTTTGAAGAATACGCCCTTCCCCCTTGAAGAATAGCCCTTCCCCCCTTGCAGAAAACGCCCTTCCCCCCTTGAAGAATACGCCCTCCCCCTTGAAGAATACGCCCTTCCCCCTCCAAGAATACGCCCTTCCCCCCACACACATTAATAGCAATGTAATCCTTCTATTACTAGAGGATTAAGTCGGGTTCACACACACACACACACACACACACACACACACACACACACACACACACACATATATACCCTTAACCCTTTCAGTATTATGGCGCTCTTGTTCACTATATTTAGGCTATCATTAGGCGATTTACTCAGCTTTGAAAGGGCTTCAAAGCTGAGTAAATCGTCTAATGATAGCCTAAATATAGTGAACAAGAGCGCCATAATACTGAAAGGGTTAAGGGTATATATGTGTGTGTGTGTGTGTGTGTGTGTGTGTGTGTGTGTGTGTGTGTGTGTGTGTGTGTGTGTGTGTGTGTGTGTGTGTGAACCCGACATAACCCTTCCTTTCTGTTTTCTGTCTATTATTAGATGATTACATTTAGATTAGGAAGGGTATATGGAACTCAGAGGGTTAATTCAGACAGTCTCTACCCTTATAATTCCCACAGATCCTTCCTAAGCTATCTAAAATCGTCTAATGATAGCCAGAATAGACTGTCATAAGGCGTCATAAACTTCAAAAGGTTAAGAATACGGGTCTGTATTCTGCCAACTTGCGTCATTTCAACTAAAATAAATGAGTCATAGGTCCATCTTAAGCTGAAATAATTTGTCTGCCGATAGCTATAAGAAAACAAGGAGTCATCTGATTAGAATAGTTAGTTTAAATTACTATTTTCTATGCATATACCTGCATAAGTATTTAGCTTAACATCAGAATACAATAGACCCTTTCTAACCTCAAGAAATATTTGGTGATACTTTATTTGTCCGAGGGAGGTCATTTTAGACCTCCCTCGTTTCGAACCATTAGTTTGGAGACTTTAAGACGTATCCCTCCATTAATTTGACGATAACTAGACGCTTCACCTCATTAAGGTGTCGATTTTTTTCTGGGCGAGCCTGTAACTGAGAAAAAATTGGCCTTCGGCCAGCATTTTTTTCTAATGAAAAATGTACAGACTTAAGGGGAGGCAGACCGTTTCTTTGGTCTAATAATTCATTTATTCGTATATTTTTTTAGTTTCCTCCCTAGACCTCCATCAAGCTTAAAAGAACAAAAACTAGACTCCCCTTTAAAATAAATTTTTACATTTTGCGGTAGAAAAATGTCCCGGCCAAAGGCCGGTTCCTCTTAAAATTGCAGGCTCGCTATCGCTCGCCAGGAAAAAATCGACACCTAATGGCACGAAAGGTCTTAAAATTGACAACGAAATGGGGCGAAAGGTGTTAAAATCGCCAAACTAATGGGCCGAACGTCTTATTATCTCAAAACTAGTGGGGCGAAACATTAGGAAGAAGGGGGTCTAGAAAATGGTCTGCCTCCCCTTAACGATGTGCTTGACGGTATAGGATTGGACGCCTTAAAGTCACCATATTATTTGTTGAGTACCGGCATATATGGGTTTATATATTGAGCGGTAATTCACCCTCGCCGCCGCCGCCGCCACCGCCGCCGCCACTGTCACCGCAGTTAGGGGGACAGTGGTTATTTTTTTTTGGCGGGGGTCTATTTATTTATATATGCATTTATTTTGTATTTTCCTTTCCTAGACGTCCATCAAAATTTAAATAAACAAAAAAAAACAAAAAAAAAACACATCCATTTGATCCCCCTATGAGAGTAATTTGTAAATTTTACGGTAGAAAAATGTCACAGCCGAAGGCGGGTTCCTCCATAATTACAGGCTCGCTATCGCTTGCCAGGAAAAAAATCGACACCTAAAGGGCACGAAAGGTCTTAATATTGACAAAGAAATGGAGCGAAAGCTATCAAAATTGACAAACTAATGGGGCAAACGTCTTAAAATCTACAAACTAATGGGGCAAAACATGAGGAAGAACGGGGGACCAGAAAACAACCCATCTCCCCTTAAGCGGCAACCTCCCCTCTCGCCGCCGCCGCCGTCTAAAACCGTAACAAATCATTCCACCAACCAATCAAGTACAGTACAGTACAGTACAGTACAGTACAGTACAGTACAGTACAGTCGGCCTAATAAGTAATGTAGCGGCACCAAGTATGTTTTGATCAATACTTGGTATCAGCAATATATAAAATTATATTTATTCATTTCGAGTGAGATATACAGTATAACCATGTTCCTACACTTATCCATCCTATTCAACATCTGACAGACATTAATACAGCACAGAGCGAGCCAAACGTGATGACAGCTGAGACATGACTTATTAGCGCCACCGTACATATAGCCCCCCAAAATGTTAGTTATGTATCAGACATATTTAAATGTTTACACACTGGCCTAGTGAAGCTTTTAGGAACACCAGGAGAAATATCTTAAAAGACTCTTAAAATATAATTACTAGAATAATAATACATAATAAATACAAATAATTATAACTATAGTCTATTCTTTTCCAGGTGATGGTAAGTTGCCGTATCTTCATTGTAATTACTTAGCTATTACCAAGAATGTGTAGCGATATGTGTTGTTAAAGGGAGGCACTTGGGGTTTTTCGAGTCCTCCTCCTTCATGTTTAGCCCTATTAGTTATGGGATTTCAAGACATTCGCCCCATTAGTTTGGCGATTTTCAGACCTTTTGCCCCATTTCTTTGTCAATATTAAGACCTTTCGTGCCATTTAGGTGTCGATTTTTTTCTTGGCGAGCGATCGCGAGGCTGTATTTGAGAAGGAATCGGTGTTAGGCCGGGATATTTTTCTACCAAAAAATTTAAAAATTTATATTGAAGGGGGGTCTTGTGGGTGTATTTGTTTTAAGTTTGATAGAGGTTTAGAGAGCAAACTAAACCCCCTCCTTAAACCATTGAGCCCAACCAGTAAATTATGCTTCACAATACCGTCTGGGCTGCCTTAATTATGGAAACGTGGCAATATGATGATGCATACATAGTAGTTTCATAGTATTTCCATTAGGTAACGAAACATCAGGTGCTAAAGGGTTCTATTTGCCATCAGGTGGAAATATACAGACTATACCATGGCTAAAGTTATGCAGCACTGGCAGACTTTTGTTAATTACAACAGTTCTGTATAATAGGTCTGAGTACGGTCGCGCTAATAAATCATGTCCCAGATGTCATTACGTTTGGCTTGTTCCGTGTTGTATTAATGTCTGTCAGATGTTGAATAGGGTGGGTAAGTGTAGGAACATGTTTGTATATTTCACTCGATATGAAGAAGTGAAGCTTAGATATTGCTGATACCAATTATTGATCAAAACATACTTGGTGCCGAAACATCACTTATTAGCGCGACTGTACATCATTAGATTGATATCCAGTATTCGATAAATGGATAACAAATCGTAGTCATATACTTAACCTTTAAGGGGAGATTTCCACGTGAGGGATTTTTTTCTTTCTCCCTCTTGGTTAGCCCCATTGCTTTTGATATTATAAGACGTTCGCCCCATTAGTTTGGCGATTTTAAGAATTTCGCCCCATTTCTGTCAATTTTAAGACTTTTCGTGCCATTAAGGTGTCGATTTTTTCCTGGCGAGCGACAGCGAGCCTGTAATTTAAGAGCAACCGGCCTCTGGCCGGGAAATTTTTCTACCGAAAAATTTACAAATTTATCTTGAAAGGTGGTCTAGGGGGTGTAAGTTTAAGCTTGATGAAAACGTAGGGAACAAACTAAATACCTCCCCTTAACTGCCTTGGTGGTGTAATGGTTTGAGTGTTTAAGATGTGTACGTGGTAACCCAAGTTCGAAACCCGGGAGGATGACATGGTTTCATTAATATCATTGGGAGGTGATTGGTGTTTGGGAGTGAAATGAATAAATTAGATTATACGGTGAGAACTACGGCTGTCTATGAGAAGCAATTAAGGGGGTGACCTGCTTTTTTTATTTATCTCCTTTTCTCTCTTTCTCTGGCGTGTATCCATTCGACCCCATTCAGCCAACTATTTTAAGACGTTTATCCCCATCTAGGTGTCGATTTCTTCAAGGCGAGCGATAGCGAGCCAGCATTATATGAAGAAATCCGGCTTCGCCGGAGACGTTTTTCTATCGAAAAATGTACAAATTTAACATGCTGTCTAAAACATTTTAAAATATGCTGGCTCGCTGCCGCTCACCAGTAAAAAAATTACACCAGGATGGGGATAAACGTCTTAAAACAGTAGGCTGAATGGGGCCAAATGGATACAAGACAGAGAAAAGGAGATACAAAAAGCAGGTGACCCCCCTTAAGTGTATTAACCCCTTCTGTACCGGCGCCATCTTTTTAAATTATATTCTAGCTATATTTAGACGATTTTGTGCAGTTTAAGAAGGATCTGTGGTAGTGAAAAGTGTTAGGGGAGATAATAGTTTGAAGCCTGGTAATTTGCTGAGGCCCTTTTTAAGCTGAATACAATCGTCTATTAGTTGCCAGGATATAATGTAAAAGACGTCGCCGGTACAGGAAGGGTTAATGTTCCTCAGAGGATATGATTGAAAGGCGACATATCACAGAGGGGCTACGAGATTAAGCGGAGGTTATTAGTGTGTTTCCTAAACTTCCATCAATCTTGAAATTATACCCCCTCGAGTCCCTTTCAAGATAAATTTGTACATTTTTCGGTAGAAAAATGTCCCGGCCGAAGGCCGGTTCCTCTTAAATTACAGGCTCGCTATCGCTCGCCAGGATAAAATCGACACCTGAATGGCACGAAAGGTCTTAATATGGGGTGAAAGTTCTTAAAATCGCTAAACTAATGGGGCGAACGTTTTATAATATCAAAAGTAATGGGGCTAAACATGAGGGTGAAAGGGGTCAAGAAAAAAATCCCTCAAGTGGAGATCTCCCCTTAAGGGACCCCACTTTACTTTTCTTCTCTTTCTCTCGCTCTCTCTTTGGTTTGTATCCATTCGGCCCCATTCAGCCTACTATTTTAAGACGTTTATCCCCTTCCAGGTGTCAATATTTTCCTGGCGAGCGGTAGCGAGCCAGCGCATATATATTTTTGTTTTGACAGCAAGCCATATCTGTACATTTTTCGATAGAAAAATGTCTCCATCGAAGCCGGATTTCTCCATAGAATTCTGGCTAGCTATCGCTCGCCAGTAAGAAATCCACACATGGATGGGGATAAACGTCTTAAAACAGTTGGCTGAATGGGGCAGAACGGATACAAGCCAGGAAAAGAGAGAAAAGGAGAGAAAGATTTAAAAAACGATGATCTCCCTTAAACGGAGAGAGAGAGAGAGAGCGAGAGAGATGCCTTCCATAATGTTACTCAGGATATGATTGAAAGACGACACATCAGAGAGGGGCTACGAGATTAAACTGTGGGTCACTTTATTCCATGGGGACCTCTACACCATCATATATACTGAGAGAGAGAGAGAGTTACACAGAGTTACACAGATACTCAGACCACACAGACATTGCGGTCCCAACTAGGTGGTCCGGCCTTAATAATACTAGACAGGGACATTTTATAGTGGAAGAACAGGACAGTAAAGTAGAATCCTCTCTCCCCACCCTCCGCTCCCTCCGGCTAATGACCCGTACCGGAAAACAGGATGAAGTGTAACCTTATGGGTCAGGAAATGCCCACAAGGAAAGTGTTTATATAGTATAGGAAGTTTGGAAGGGAAATTACACATTCCTACTGATTAATTCATATTAATCCAATCTTCATCAGATGATCGTCCAGTCTTTTCTTAAACGTATCAATAGTATTACTGTCGACCACCTCCCTTGGTAAACTATTCCACTCTTTAACCACATTGTATGTGAAGACATTTTGTGCCACATCTAAGGATGCCTTTTTCTAATTAATTTCATGCCATTACCTCGGGTTGCAGCACTATTATTAATCGTGAACAGTGCACTGATATCTACTCTGTCAAATCCTTAAAGTATCTTAAAACACTCGATAAGTTGGCCTCGTAACCTCCTTTTCTTTAGCGAGAACAAATTTAATTTCTTTAATCTTTCACAATATGGCTTGTTTTTCAGAGAGAGAATTAGTTTAGTTGCTCTACGCTGCACAGATTCGAGTTTGTTAATTGTCTTTCTTCAGATACGGGAACCAGAACTGACCGTAAAATTTGACATTTGTTAATATTAAGGGCATTTGCCACTTTTCTGACCAATCCACTATTTTGTTTAAATCGGAGAGAGAGAGAGAGAGATTTGATTTTGATTTTGCCCCGAGGGGCGAGTTTATTGAGCAGCGCCCCCCATCCTGAGAAGGGACAACCACTAGTAAGGCGATACAGAGAGAGAGAGAGAGAGAGAGAGAGAGAGAGAGAGAGAGAGAGAGAGAGAGAGAGAGAGAGAGAGAGGGGGAGGGGGGGGGGAGACAGTCAGAAGATCACACAGCCAATAAACATGGGGACCATATGATCAACATTTACACATAGAGTAACGGTCACACACCAAGCCTAGTTATCTATCGGGAGCCTTTGCCCAACTTACTTTTCTATCATTGCCGCCATGTTAAACCCCTCAGTACGGTCACGTTTTCCTGCCTCTCTGTTATAGTTATTATTATTAATTTTGTGTTACCATTATTCTTACTCTAATGCCGGAACCATTGGTCTATGGCCGGAACATATGTGTGTGTGTGGGGGGGGGGGGGGGGGGAGACAAAGGTTGAATCATTGGTATTCCTTTATTCATGGACGTTCTTCTTAATGGGGGATGGGCGTATCTATTTGATCATTTATTTATATATATATATATATATATATATATATATATATATATATATATATATATATATATATATATATATACTGTATATATACCGTATAATATATTAAAACAAATTGTTTAGTTTTTTCCCTAGTCCAACATCAAACTTTAAAAAAACGTCCATTAGATCAACCCTTCATCTTCTCTCAATATTCTTGGTGTCTCTTTTTCTTCTGCTCTCATTTGGAAGGACCATATTACCAGCCTTGCTAAGGCAGCCTCCCAGAAGCTGGGTGTGCTCAACCGCCTTAGGGGGTTCTTTTCCCCTGCACAGCTTCTTGCTCTGTACAGGGGCATAGTGCGCCCTTGTATTGAGTATTGTTCACATGTGTGGGGAGGTTCCTCTCACACCGCTCTCCTAGACAAAGTTGAAAGGAAGGCCTTTCGTATCATTAACTCCCGTCCACTCACCAACTCTCTGCAATCTCTCTCTCTCCGCCGCAATGTTGCATCTCTCTCGCTATTCTATCGCTACTATAATAATCAGTGTTCCTCAGAGCTATCCCAGTGCATACCACCTCCTTTACGTAGGGCACGTGGTACCCGTCTTGCAACTCAATCCCACCCCTACTCTGTGCAACTCTCCAACCCAAGAGTGAAACGTTACTCTCAAACTTTCTTCTACTCAACATCTGAGCTCTGGAACTCTCTCCCAAAATCAGTCTTTCCCTCTTCCTATGACTTAAATTGCTTCAAACTCCGTGTGTCCAGGCATTTTGGCTCGAACGTCCCTTGATTTTGGCCCTGTCACTCTTTCAACTATGGGGGAGGCACTCGCTATAGGCAGTTATGCCTTTTGCCTTCCTCAATCACATAGAAAAAAAAAAAAAAAAAAAAAACGTTTAATTTGTACATTTTTCGGTAGAAAAATACCCTGGCCGAAGGCCGATTCTTACAAAATTACAGGCTCACTCAAGATCTATCTACATCTATTTGTACATTTTTCGATAGAAAAATGTCCCGGCCGAAGGCCGATTTCTATTAAAATTACAGGTTCGCTATCGCTCACCAGGAAAAAATCGACACCTAAATGGCACCAAAGGTCTTAATATTGACAAAACAAAATTGCCTGGCGAGCGATAGCGAGCCTTTTAAGGCCGAGACATTTTTGTACCGAAAAATGTACAAATTTATCTTGAAAGGTGGTCTAGGGGGTGTTCTTCTAAGCTTGATGGAGGTCTAGCGAGGAAACTCAAAAATAAATAAATAGACCAAAAACCAAGCAGTACCCCCTTCAATAGAAGTATACACTCCATTACATTATCCCATACAGATCCAGTGACGTCCTTTTCATTATATATGTGGCAACTGTTAGACGAGTTTATTCAGATTAGGAAGGACCTCTAGTAATAATAAGGCTTCAAACTATCACAACCAACCCTTTTCACTACCACAGATCCTTCCTAAGCTGCATAGTATCGCCTAAATATAGCTAGACTAAAATATAACACACGTTGCTGGTACGGTGGCCCTAATAAGTCATGTCTCAGCTGTCATTACGTTTGGCTGGCTCTGTGCTGTATTAATGTCTGTCGGATGTTGAATAAGGTGGGTAAGTGTAGGAATATGCTTGTATATCTTTGTGCTGTATTAATGTCTGTCGGATGTTGAATAGGGTAGGTAAGTGTAGGAACATGTTTATATATCTCACTCGAAACGAATAAATCCAGTTTTAGATATTGCTGATCCCTAATTATTGATCAAAATATACTTGGTGCCGAGACATCACTTATTAGGCCGACTGTAATCATAAGGTTAAGGAGAAGACAATGCTTTGAATTTGTACAGAACGTCAGGCAGAGGGTACAGCAAGACTTAAGGGGAGGTTTTTAGTGTGTTTCCTAGACTTCCATCAAGCTTGAAATTACACCCCCATGACCCCTTTTCAAGATAAATTTGTACATTTTTCGGTAGAAAAATTTCCCGGCCGAAGGCCGGTTCCTCTCAAATTACAGGCTCGCTATCGCTCGCCAG
The DNA here is from genome assembly GCA_032716605.1 of Paralithodes platypus. Lineage (NCBI taxonomy): Eukaryota > Metazoa > Arthropoda > Malacostraca > Decapoda > Lithodidae > Paralithodes > Paralithodes platypus. The sequence goes on along the minus strand of CM064553.1, from coordinate 6,872,777 downwards.
GAAAAAATCGACACTTAAATGGGACGAAAGGTCTTAAAAGTGACATAAATGGGGTGAAAGTTCTTAAAATCGCCAAACTAATGGGGCGAACGTCTTAAAATCTCAAAAGCAATGGGGCTAAACATGAGGTAGAAAGGGGTAAAGAAAAAAATCCCTCAAGTGGAAATCTCCCCTTTACCCTCTCCGACATATGACGCGATTTTGAGCCGATTAGGGATACTTTAAAGCCTTTGTTACCATCAGGGGTATTTAGAAACCTTTAGTTTAGTAACTTTAACCTCTGCAGTTGTTTTTGAGTTAGCTGTGGGAAGAAAACTAATTTTGGAGAGGTAATTATAAGAGTGAGAGAACTCTATTTCTTATTGCTAATCTGGCAACCTCTGCGTCATATGTGCGTGAAAGGGTTAATATAAAGATTTAAATAGCATATAAGATTTATGGGGGGATTTATGGCGTACTTATTTGATCATTTATGGATTTTTGTATTATTCATTTAGTTTCCTCCCTAGACCTCCATCAAACTTAAAAAAATATCCCCAAAGACCCTCCTTCAAGATAAATTTGTACATTTTTCGATAGAAAAATGTCCCGCGGTTCCTCTTAAATTACAGGCTCGCTATCGCTCTCCAGAAAAAAGAGCGACACCTAAATGACACGAAAAGTCTTAATGTTGACCACAAAATGGGGCGAAAGGTCTTAAAATCGTCAAACTAATGAGCCAAACGTCAAAATTTTTGAAAACTAATGGGGCTAAGCATGAGGGAGAAGGGGGTCCAAGCCAAGCGACTCCCTCCCCCCTTAATATACGATAACTTAATGTTGGGGAAGGTCAAGGAATTAACACTCCCTGTTCCGAGGTATGTAGCGGGGGGGGGTAGGGGGGGGGGGTAGGTGGATATGGTGTTTATTTATTTTCGAGGATTTTAATTGTTATTTTTGTTCATTTTATAACAATGTATTTTTAGTTAACTCCTTAGACTAGAACCCCCCCCCTTCCCCCCCCCCTCCCCCCACCACCCTTCAAACCATAAAACGTCCCACAGACCCCCTTCAAGCTAAATGGGTAAATATTTCGGTAGAACAATTTCCTGGCCAAAGGCCGGTTTCTCACAAAATTCAGGCTCGCAATCGCTCGCGCGGGGAACATCGACCCCTTATTGAGTTAAAGCGTCTTATAATCACCAAACTAATGAAGTCAATCGTCTTAAAATCTCTAAACTAATGGAGTAAAACAGGGAGGTTCCAAATAGACCCACACTGCACCAAATAGGATCTTAGCTTGCTTTTCCCATTTTCGATTTTTCCTGGCGAGCGATAGCGATCTTCTAATATTAGGAGCTTTGTAAGTGTTTTTTTAAGAACTTCGAGTAATTTTAGGAGTAATTTTAGGAGCTTGTAATTTTAGGAGTAATTTTAGGAGCTTGTAATTTTAGGAGCAACCGGTCTTCAGCAGGGATATTTTTCTACCAACAAATTTACAAATCTATCTCAAAGGGGGGTCTAGGGGGTGTTTTTTAAAGCTTGATGGAGGTTTTAGTTTGTCCCTAGGCTAAGAAAAACACCTTCCCAGACTTCCTTCAAACTGAAAAAAAAAAAAAAATATATATATATATACTGTATATTTACTGTGTATATATATATATATATATATATATATATATATATATATATATATATATATAGTATATACTGTATATATACACTGTACAGTATATATATATATATATATATATATATATATATATAGAGAGAGAAAATAATACAAAAATATAACAAAAATATATATACTAAATGTGTAAATTTTTTCGATATAGAAATGTCCTGGCCGATAGCTGATGCTTCTAAGTTACAGGCTTGCTGCCGCCCGATACCTGGTACGGGGTGAAGCGTCTTTTTATCGCCAAACTAATGTGGTGAAACATCATCAAATTTCCTAAATCTGTAGCTTAACCCCTTCTGTACCGCTGCCATCCATTTAACTTTATTTTGGCTACTATTAGACGATTGTATTCAGTTTATAAAGGGCCTCCAGCAATGAACAGACTTCGATCTATCTTACTTAATCCTTTTCACCGCCATAGAACCTTGTTAAACTGCACAAAATCATCTCAATACAGCTAGAATATAATTTAAATGACGTCACCGGTACAGAAGGGGTTAATAGTGGAAGTTCAAAAGACCTCCCACGGACCAAAACGGATTAAAGTCCTTCAGCATTATGACTTATTATATTCTGACTGTCATTACACGATTGTATGCAGCTTACGAAGATCAGGAGAGATAACCCTGTCAAGACCCGATGGCGCATTACTGTTTCTGTTTCCTGGCTATTATTAGACGATTTAATGCAGATGAGAGAGGGTATGTGGAATTCAGAGGGCTAATTGAGATAGTCTGTGCCCTTATAATTGTGATAGTCTTTGCCCTTATAATTGAGATAGTCTGTGCCCTTATAATTGAGATAGTCTGTGCCCTTATAATTGAGATAGTCTGTGCCCTTATAATTGAGATAGTCTGTGCCCTTATAATTGAGATAGTCTGTGCCCTTATAATTGAGATAGTCTGTGCCCTTATAATTGAGATAGTCTGTGCCCTTATAATTGAGATAGTCTGTGCCCTTATAATTGAGATAGTCTGTGCCCTTATAATTGAGATAGTCTGTGCCCTCATAATTGAGATAGTCTGTGCCCTTATAATTGAGATAGTCTGTTCCCTTATAATTGAGATAGTCTGTGCCCTTATAATTGAGATAGTCTGTGCCCTTATAATTGAGATAGTCTGTGCCCTTATAATTGAGATAGTCTGTGCCCTTATAATTGAGATAGTCTGTGCCCTTATAATTGAGATAGTCTGTGCCCTTATAATTGAGATAGTCTGTGCCCTTATAATTGAGATAGTCTGTGCCCTTATAATTGAGATAGTCTGTGCCCTTATAATTGAGATAGTCTGTGCCCTTATAATTGAGATAGTCTGTGCCCTTATAATTGAGATAGTCTGTGCCCTTATAATTGAGATAGTCTGTGCCCTTATAATTCCCACAGATCCATTCTAAACTGTATAAAATCGTCTAATGATATTCAAAATGAGTCATAATTTTGAAAGGGTTAATGGAGATAGTTATAACCCCTTTGATTGAGAAAGCCGTTGTCATAGAGATATATTTCCATAATTAGACATAGGTGAAGTCCAGGAATGGGTGGGCTAGAGACTATGGCACCCGAGTGTACAGTTGGCCAAATAAGGCGCGTCGCCGCTGTTATTACATTTTTCTCTCTGTGTGCTGCATTAATGTCTGTCAGATGTTGAATAGGGTGTGTAAATATAGGAATATGTTTGTATATCTCACTGGAAACGATGAATTAATGCTTAGAAAGTGCTGATACCAATTATTGATCGAAATATACTTGGTGCCGAGACATCACTTATTTGGCCAACTGTACAGTCACGCTAATAAGTGATGTCTCGGCACCAAGTACGTTTTGATCAATAATTGGTATCAGCAATATCTAACCTTCATTTCTTTATATCGAGTGAAATATAAAAACATGTTCCTACACTTACCCACCCTATTCAACATCTGACAGACATTAATACAGCACAGGGCAGGTCCAACGTAATGACAGCTGGAACATCACTTATTTGGCCGACTGTACAGTAATCCAATTGTCACACTGATAAATAGTAAATAATAAATAATAAATAATATATAATGTGTTCCAAGGTCATAATGTGTTCCAAGGTCATAATGTGTTCCAAGGTCATAATGTGTTCCAAGGTCATAATGTGTTCCAAGGTCATAATGTGTTCCAAGGTTATAATGTGTTCCAAGGTCATAATGTGTTCCAAGGTCATAATGTTGAACCGTAAACATTAAGGGGACCGACCTGCTTTTTGTCTTTGGGTTTTATCCATGCGGCCCCATTCCGCCTACTGTATTAAGACGTTTATCCACATTCAGGTATCGATTTTTTCCCGGCGAGCGAAAGCGAGCCATCATTGTATGAAGAAATCCGGCTTCGCAGGAGACACTTTTCTACCGAAAAATGTACAAATTAAGTAAGCTGTCTAAAACATAATCCAAAATATGCTGGCTCGCGAGGTTTGAATCGACACCTGGATGAAGATCTATCTATCTATCTATTGCCTGACGCCGTGATCCCCGAAGGGGTGGCCTCGAACGAACCGCCCCCATGCACCTCTGTCCCCAGTCAGTCGACGCCCCTCCCCCCAACCAGCACCGCCTTCGTTCATATACTTCCTCACTCCATCCTTCCACCTCTCTTTCGGTCTACCTCTCCCTCTCTGTCCCTCCACCTCGCTCTCTTACACCCTCTTAGTCATTCTCTCGCTTTCCATACGTTCCATATGGCCGAACCATCTCAAGTTATTCCTTTTCACACTTTCCAGCACATCTACCTCCACACCACACCTCCTTCTTACTTCCTCATTAGTCTGTCTATCCCTCCATGTAACTCCGCACGCACTTCTTAAGTAATTCATTTCCACTGCTCTCACTCTTGGTCTGAGTCTCTCAACCAACGTCCATGCTTCGCTTCCGTAAGTCAGTGTCGGGATTACCACACTGTCATGCAAGGACTTCTTCACTTCCATACTGACCACCCTATTTCTTGTTACTGCTTTCAGCGTTCCTACAACCCTCTTCCCCTGTTGTACCCTCTCCAGCACTTCTTCATCCATAGTCCCATCTTTACTCAACACACTGCCCAGATACTTAAAAGAGTTGACGATCTCCATAGCCTGACCGTTCAACTTCACCTCACACTCTGTGACTTTACCCCTTTCGAAGACCATAACCTTGCTCTTCCCCGCATTTACCTTCAAATTCCGTTTTTCGCACACTGTTCCAAACTCATTTACCAGACCCTGCAACTCCCATTCATTATCACTCATCAGAACTGTATCATCCGCAAACATCTGGATGAAGATAAACTTCTTAAAACAGTAGGCTGAATGGAGTCGAATGGCTACTACCTAGAAAGAGAAAAAAAAAGAAGGTCGGTCCCCTTAAACACGACGAGACAGCTGCCGACATTATGAATCTTTAAGGAAAGATGGGCCGTTTTTTGTTTTTTCTTTTTTTTGGTCTATTTAATTATTTATTCGTTTGTTTCTTAGTATCCTCGCTAGACCTCCATCAAGCTTAGAAAAACACCCTCTAGACCCCCCTTCAAGATAAATTTGTACATTTTTCGGTAAACAAATATCCCAGCCGAAGGCCGGTTTTTCTTAATATTTCAGGCTCGCTATCGCTCGCCAGGAAAAAATCGATACCTAAATGGCACGAAACGTCTTAATATTTACAACGAAATGGTGGAAAAGGTGTTATGATCTCCAAACTAATGGGCCGAACGTCGTATAATCTCAAAGCAAATGGGGCTTAACATGAGGGAGAAAGGGGACCAGAAAAACAACCCATCTCCCCTTAACCATATGCTATATCCCTGGTGAGCGATAGCGAACTTGTAACTTGAAAGGAATCAGCCTTTGGCCAGGACTATCTCTCTCGATATACAACACAATCTAGATAAGTTGTCATGTTGGGCCCAAATTTTGCAAATGAGTTTCAATGCGGATAAATGTAAAGTACTACTTATCGGATACCAAAATGAGAAACCAAACTATTCGATGAATGGCACTCAGCTTAAGAATGTAAACAGAGAAACCGATCTGGGAGTAACAATATCTAGTAACCTAAAACTGAGTCAACAATGTTCAGAAGTTGTTAAGAAAGCAAACAAAATAATTGGCTTTATAGGCAGGTCATTTGAGCATAAATCCAAAGAAGTTATCCTAACCCTTTACAATTCCTTAGTCCGCCCTCTTCTGGAATACTGCGTTCAATCCTGGTGCCCTTATTACCAAAAAGATATACTGTAGACAAGCTAGAACAAGTTCAACGTAGAGTTACCAAAATGATACCTAGCCTAAAGAACAAACCATACGAGGAGCGTCTTAGATAATTAAATCTATTTCCTTTAACCCAGCGCAGATTAAGAGGCGACTTAATTCAAGTGTTCAAAATCATCAAAGGCATGACAATATGAGTTGTAGTAAGTACTTCACTATCGACCAATCTAATTACACGCGGGGAAACGGTTGCAAAATTATTGGTAAATCTTTTAACTCACACGAATCTAAGAATTTCTTCTTCAATCGAGTTGTCAACTTGTGGAATGGGCTTCCTAGACAAATATCTCACATCAAACCCGCGACTGACTGCGTTTGTAAATGAATAACTGTATTTTATCCCCCCCCCCCTCAGTTACTAACCCGTCTGTCCCCTACTAATTTCCTAATCCTGCCACGGACATTAGTTAAAGGGCAGTAGTTCCCTTTCCAATGTTCCCAAACCCACTCTAAACCACTGTTTGGACACTTGATCCTCAGTGTTTTGGAGGACAAGCAGCCTAGAAGGGTCACTAGACATGTTGCTGCTTGATTTCCTTTGTACTCCTTTGTACTCTCTCTCTCACTCTCTCTATCTCTATCTCTCTCTCTCTCTCTCTCTCTCTCTCTCTCTCTCTAGTGTCGCCCCTGGTCCTCGGTATATCATTATGAGCGTGGAATGTCGCGGTGATTGGCTGGCGACATTCAGGATCACGCCTGTCGTCATGGCTTTCTGACTCTCTCTCTCTCTCTCTCTCTCTCTCTCTCTCTATATATATATATATATATATATATATATATTATATCTGATTTGGCTATCTCTAAAGGTGAAAAATATACAATATTTGTAAAACACATTGACAGACCTTTTGTATTCTTCAATATTTGTTGTCTAGTGTTATATATATATATATACAGTATATATATATATATATATATATATATATATATATATATATATATATATATATATAGTGAGTATTCAACCCCTTGATGACGCATTATAGCAGTATATTCTGGCTATTAGTAATCTAGTTTATTCATATTACGAAGGGTGTATGTAAGTCAGAGGGTTAATAATTATTATTGAGATACTCTGTACCCTTTTAATCGGAACAGGGCCTTCCTATGTTGCATAACATCGTCTAAATAATGCTCAAATATACTTCCAGAGTGCGTCATGCATCTCAAAGGTGTTAAAATGTATAGCGTATTCTGTCGATACCGTGTAAACTTATCAAATATTCTTCATGTGCAGTCAAAATCAATATATTATTAATCTAAAATCTTGCTCAGTATAATAATGAATCAACTTGGTTAAGCCCGAGAACTTTCAGTCTTCTACTGTACTTCTCATATCTCCTCTTGTTCTTCCTCTGTCCAATTGCTCTTCTTTCCTACTTTACTCCAGCCATCTGGTCTGGTCTGCTCAGATCGCAAGGGACTGGTGTTCTCGAAAAGAGGCTTTTGTCCTGACGTTGTTCTTGACTTTACGTGTGCTGGCTTAATAATCCGATAGGGTTGATAGCCTCTGAAGTTCTATTTTAACTAGTTTAACAACCTTGCTCATAAACTGTGTATATTTTAGTTACTATCTATTTTGCTTGACAGTCTTTGCCTGTTTGTTATAGTGCATTTATTATAAGTAGGCCATAAATCCTGACCCCTAACCTCTGTAACTCAAAAAAGTTACACACATATTCCCTGGCTGAGTCTTCCCAAATGGTAGAAAGTATTTTCCGTGGTCTTGCCGACAATCCACGCTACCCGAACAAGTTGGGAGATCTTCGTCTATCCACGGAAACTTTTGGTCGTGAATTAGTAGGCTATGTCATGGAAATACATTTCTTATGTATAAATATATAGTAATTTATTATATATTCCATATGTATTAAGCTAGATAAGTTTTAATATATCTAATGATAATGTAATAGGTTATATTTGAACCTTAAGAGCTATAAAATATCACATGGAACATATAAAACTGTACATATAAACAAGCAAGGGAAGAAATACCGTCACTGCCTATTTTAAATGTGTAATGCGTAAAGCTCGGCCTATGATTGGCTAAACCGCCTGGGCCTGAGTCAGTCAGCCTTCACTCTCGCTTACTGCTTGGGTTTATAATTTTGTTATCTCGCTTGTGTTTACTTTATGATATATATGTTATTATTGTGATTCCTTTTAATATCTCTTTAGATTCGGATAGCAGTGTAATTTATTAAGTAATCATTAAAATTACTTAAACATATCTAGTTTAATGAATAAATATGGAACAATACAGATAATTAATAAATTATCAGGGTACTGATAAAATAGCCAATCATGAGCGTGCTGCTGCTTCCACTGACCTTCACTTTTACCAACAGACGTGGATTCATGTCGCTTGTTTTAGGCAATAGCCAGCAATATAGTCATACTTACCATGGCTTTTATATATGCTCAGGTTTATCATTGGGATTGAGATGTATTAATAGCATGACAGGTAGGTAAAACGGCCGAAATAAGACCAATTAATTTCGTAGTGAGAACGAAAGAGTGTACGCATAATTAAATGTTCGTGGATTATCTAGGTGCATGTGTGATAGGGAAACCACGGTATTGTCGTCTAAACTGAACGAAGATCCAGAAACAAAATAAAAATAGCCAAGTGTGATAACCTCTTACATGTTTGTAAGTTATAGAGGTTGGTGATCCAGACTTTTGACCTAATAATAATGAATATAGTATAACATCATGTGACTAAGATTATTTGTTTCAAGTACATGTGTCGAGATAATGTTCCCCTCTCGGCGACGTCTTACTAAATTATATTCTGGCTACTATTAGACGATTTTCTACTGTTTAAAAAGAGCCTCCAGCAATTAAGTCTTCAAACTATCTCACTTGGTCTTTTTAACTACCACAGACCCTTCTTAAGGGGAGATTTCCACTTGAGGGATTTTTTTCTGGACCCCTTTCTCTCTCATGTTTAGCCCCATTGCTTTTTAGATTTTAAGACGCTCGGCCCCTTTAGTTTGGCGATTTTAAGAACTTTCGACCCATTTCTGTCAATTTTAAGAACTTTTGTGCCATTTAGGTGTCGATTTTTTCTTGGCGAGCGATAGCGAGCCTGTAATTTGAGAGGAACCGGCCTTCGGCCGGGACATTTTTCTACCGAAAAATGTACAAATTTATCTTGAAAGGGGGTCTAGGGGGTGTAATTTTAAGCTTGATGGAGTTCTAGGGAAGAAACTAAATACTTCCCTCGTCTAAATATAGCTAGAATGATATTATAAAAACGTCGCCGGGACAGAAGGGGTTTAACTTGCACTACATATTATCAAGGCATTATATTAGTGAAGTACCGAATTAGGTTGTACACTCGGATACCATAGTCCTTAGCCCACTCATAGGAATTAGGTTGTACACTCGGATACCATAGTCCTTAGCCCACTCATAGGAATTAGGTTGTACACTCGGATACCATAGTCCTTAGCCCACTCATAGGAATTAGGTTGTACACTCGGATACCATAGTCTTTAGCCCACTCATGGGAATTAGGTTGTACACTCGGATACCATAGTCCTTAGCCCACTCATAGGAATTAGATTGTACACTCGGATACCATAGTCCTTAGCCCACTCATAGGAATTAGATTGTACACTCGGATACCATAGTCCTTAGCCCACTCATAGGAATTAGGTTGTACACTCGGATACCATAGTCCTTAGCCCACTCATAGGAATTAGGTTGTACACTCGGATACCATAGTCCTTAGCCCACTCATAGGAATTAGGTTGTACACTCGGATACCATAGTCCTTAGCCCACTCATAGGAATTAGGTTGTACACTCGGATACCATAGTCCTTAGCCCACTCATAGGAATTAGGTTGTACACTCGGATACCATAGTCCTTAGCCCACTCATAGGAATTAGGTTGTACACTCGGATACCATAGTCCTTAGCCCACTCATAGGAATTAGGTTGTACACTCGGATACCATAGTCCTTAGCCCACTCATAGGAATTAGGTTGTACACTCGGATACCATAGTCTTTAGCCCACTCATAGGAATTAGGTTGTACACTCGGATACCATAGTCCTTAGCCCACTCATAGGAATTAGATTGTACACTCGGATACCATAGTCCTTAGCCCACTCATAGGAATTAGATTGTACACTCGGATACCATAGTCCTTAGCCCACTCATAGGAATTAGGTTGTACACTCGGATACCATAGTCCTTAGCCTATCTGGATTGATTTATGGATAGAACTACAGTAGCTTAAGGGGAGGTATTTAGTTTATTCCCTAGACCTCCATCAAGCTTAAAATTAAACCTCCTTGATCCCCTTTCAAGATAAATTTGTACATTTTTCGGTAGAAAAATGTCCCGGTCGAAGGCCGATTCCTCATAAGTTATAGGCTCGCTATCGCTCGCCAGGAAAAAATCGACATCTAAATGGCACGAAAAGTCTTAAAATTGACAGAAATGGGGCGAAAGTTATTAAAATCGCCAAACTAATGGGGCAAACGTCTTAAAATCTCAAAATCAATGGGGCTAAACGTGAGGGAGAAGGAAGTTCGAAAAAAAATCCCTCAAGTGGAAACCTCCCCTTAACAACACATAGTACATATAGTTTTGTAGTTGATTTATAGAATTTGTTTCCATAACTAGATATACTGTATGTGAAGTCCAGGAATTTGTATGAGCGGGCTAGAAACTATGGTATGCGAGTGTACATATTATTTGTTAGAATTACACTCATGCAATATGATAGCACGGATTAAAAAATTAAAATAAAGTGATAAAAACTGGTGCTAAATCTCTGGCCAGTAAAATAGTGTGTGTACTCTGTAGAAATACTGGTGCATGTCATTAGGGGGTAATAGGCGTTTTGCATACCATTTGTAATATATATATATATATATATATATATATATATATTTTTTTTTTTTTTTTTTTTTTTTTTTTTTTTTGGTCATATAACGTGATGCATATATCATGGATGTATTCCCAGTGGCTGCCATATTGTTGGGGCATTAGAAAATGTATTCACATACGCTATAATATTATCTACTCTTTAAGAGGGGGGGAGGTAGTTGCTTTTTCTGGATTCCCTTCTCCCTCGCGGTTAGCCCCATTAGTTATGAGATTGTATGAAGTTCGCCCCGGGGGCATTAGGCCTAATTTGCCGATTTTAAGACTTTTCGTTCCATTTCTTTTTCGATATCAAGACCTTTCGTACCATTTTGGTGTCGATATTTTTCCTGGCGAGCAATAGCGTGTAATTTTGGAGGAACCGGCCACATTTTTCTATCGAAAAATGTACAAATTTATCTTGAAGGGAGTCTGGGTGGACATTTTTGGTTTGAAGGAAGTCTGGGCAAGAGATTTTGTTAGCCTAGGCAACAAATTAAAATACATTGCTCGAATATGGTAAATACAAGCAAAATTCTCAATACATATTATACAAAATATCATAATAACCCACATAGCGTCTCTAAAATAGAATATATACATGAAAAAGGTATTTAAAGTGACCATAACAATGTACCTCTATGAAGGTATATTAGTGGTAATAAAACCATCTTATTAGAAGGGTACATCGCTATCAATATACCCAATGATCTTGTATACCTTTAACATACCCTTACTTTAAGGTTGCCAACTTATCTCTCTCTCTCTCTCTCTCTCTTAGAGAATTAAATCTATTTCCTTTAACCCAGCGCAGATTAAGAGGTGACTTAATTCAAGTGTTCAAAATCATCAAAGGCATCGACAATATGAACTGTAGTAAGTACTTCACTATCGACCAATCTAATTACACGCGGGGAAACGGTTGCAAAATTATTGGTAAATCTTTTAACTCACACGAATCTAAGAATTTCTTCTTCAATCGAGTTGTCAACTTGTGGAATGGGCTTCCCCGAAACGTTATAGACTGCATCACCGTTGATTCATTTAAACTCCGCCTAGACAAATATCTCGCATCAAACCCGCGACTGACTGCGTTTGTAAATGAATAACTTTATTTTATCCCCCCCTCAGTTACTAACCCATCTGTCCCCTACTAACTTCCTAATCCTGCCACGGACATTAGTTCCAGGGCAGTAATTCCCTTTCCAATGTTCCCTTACCCACTCTAAACCACTGTTTGGACACTTGATCCTCAGTGTTTTGGAGGACAAGCAACCTAGAAGGGTCACTAGATCTGTTGTTGCTTGATTTCCTTTGTACTCCTTTGTACTCTCTCTCTCTATATATATATATATATATATATATATATATATATGTTATGTAATCCAGAATTAAAATGTATTATGTAAGCCATATTTGTATAATAGTTTAGTTTCCCGCTCACGTGTTTGCTTCTAGTAGAGAGTTCTAGACCTGTCGGGCTCCAGTCTGTCTCTCCCGGCATTGCGTCATTTCATTCACGTGTATAGTAGATTATTTGTTATTATATATTTTACATATAAATACCCCCTGAGTCCTTGCAGTTTCGACTCCTGAACCAGCTGGCTAGTACACGTCTGTTCTCTCTGCCTTGTACACTCGACCACAAAATAATGTTGACACTAACGCTCTAAACATTCTGGAAGTGGGTCGAAATCTTATGATAATACCTCACAGACGTATGGTTCATCCGATTTATTCCGTTTACACTAGAATATTTACAGCTCACCAGTGTAAAGATTGTTTTTGGGTCGAGTGTACATAGTTTACCATTATACATAGTGTTGTGACATTATCTCTTGCTTTCAAATCAAGATAAAGCAGTCTGCAACAGTACCTGTGACCCTGGTGTTGAGTATCTTAAAGTGTCACGCATTGTATTTATTATTCTGTGATATTTTTGGTTCATTAGTTATAAGTCAATAATTACTGTAATCTAGTGATCAGTTAATAATTAGTTATCATTGAGTTTTCTGTGAATTCATATCATTTCGTTATCTCCTTTTGATTGCTTTAATTGTTAGTGTAAAGCATTGAATTAATTTATAAATTTCCAAGATTGTGAATTTGATCAGTGTAATTTAGTTATACCTCATTATTGTAATTTGATCAGTGTAATTTAGTTATACCTCATTATTGTAATTTGATCAGTGTAATTTAGTTATACCTCATTATTGAAATTTGATCAGTGTAATTTAGTTATGCCTCATTATTGTAATTTGATCAGTGTAATTTAGTTATACCTCATTATTGTAATTTGAGCAGTGTAATTTAGTTATACCTCATTATTGTAATTTGATCAGTGTAATTTAGTTATACCTCATTATTGTAATTTGATCAGTGTAATTTAGTTATACCTCATTATTGAAATTTGATCAGTGTAATTTAGTTATGCCTCATTATTGTAATTTGATCAGTGTAATTTAGTTATACCTCATTATTGTAATTTGAGCAGTGTAATTTAGTTATACCTCATTATTGTAATTTGATCAGTGTAATTTAGTTATACCTCATTATTGTAATTTGATCAGTGTAATTTAGTTATACCTCCTTATTGTAATTTGATCAGTGTAATTTAGTTATACCTCATTATTGTAATTTGATCAGTGTAATTTAGTTATACCTCATTATTGAAATTTGATCAGTGTAATTTAGTTATGCCTCATTATTGTAATTTGATCAGTGTAATTTAGTTATACCTCATTATTGTAATTTAAGCAGTGTAATTTAGTTATACCTCATTATTGAAATTTGATCAGTGTAATTTAGTTATGCCTCATTATTGTAATTTGATCAGTGTAATTTAGTTATACCTCATTATTGTAATTTGAGCAGTGTAATTTAGTTATACCTCATTAT
>CM064553.1:6836569-6854069 GCA_032716605.1 Paralithodes platypus | reverse complement strand
ACCTCATATATTTGCCCTCATATATTTGACCTCATATATTTGCCCTCATATATTTGACCTCATATATTTGCCCTCATATATTTGACCTCATATATTTGCCCTCATATATTTGCCCTCATATATTTGACCTCATATATTTGCCCTCATATATTTGACCTCATATATCTGACCTCCTATATTTGACCTCATATATTTGCCCTCATATATTTGACCTCATATATTTGGCCGACTATTACTGGTTTACTTCAGCTAGCGGTAAATTGGCCACTGGCGAGTTTCAGGCTATAAGGAAGTTGGAGCTGTAGGCATCGGTGTTTTAACAGAATAACCAGTTTAAGGGGAGGCAGTTGGTTTTTCGAGTCCTCCTCCTCCCTCATGTTTAGCCCTATTAGTTATGGGATTTCAAAACATGCGTCCCATTAGTTTGGCGATTTTCAGACCTTTTGCCCCATTTATTTTCAGACCTTTTGCCCCATTCCTTTGCTAATATTAAAACCTTCCGTGCCATTTAGGTGTCGATATTTTCCTGGCGAGCGATAGCTGGCCTGTAACTTTAGGAGGAATCGGCCTTTGGCCGGGACATTTTTCTACCGAAAAATGAACAAATCTATCTTGAAGGGGTGTCTAGGGGTGTTTTTCTAAGCTTGATGGAGGTCTAGGGAGGAAACTAAAAAAAATATATGAATAAATGAATTAATAGACCAAACAAACAGCCACTGTCCCCTTAAATAAATATGGTTGTACTACATTTATAACGACATCAAACCAAATTCAACATACTTTCTATCCATCAGAAACCTACGAATTCATTGCATATCTGTTTAATATCGATGTTTACGGCTCCAACTTCCTTATAGCCTGAAACTCGCAAAGGGGTAAATTGTCATGTCCTCATATTGATTACTCGGCTATTTCGAAGACTTGGTACCGTGGCTAAATATTATCGAGTTGTTATGGAAATCAGAGAGGGGTGATTGAGCCAGTCTTCACCCTTTTAACGCCCACAGATCCTTCCTAAGCTGTGCAAGATCGTCTAATGATAGCCAGAAGAAACTGTTAAGGGAGCCCAACTCGCTTTCATTTTCTCTTTCTCTCCCTCTCTCTTTGGCTTGTATCCATTCAGCCCCATTCAGCCTACTGGTTTAAGACGTTTACCCCCATCTAGGTGTCAATATTTTCCTGGCGAGCGGAAGCGAGTCAGCATATATATTTTTTTTTTTTACAACAAGCTAAATTTGTACATTTTTCGATAGAAAAATTTATCAGGCGAAGCCGGATTTCTCCATACAATGTTGGCTCGCTATCGCTCGCCAGAAAAAATCGACACCTAGATAGGGATAAACGTCTTAAAACAGTTGGCTGAATGGGGCCAAATGGATACAAGTCAGAGAAAGAGAGAACAGGAGAGAAAGATAGTAAAAAAGCAAGTGACCCCCCTTAACTTGCGTCATAATAATAGACTCATTTACAGTTTCTAGCATATTTCTGTGTCATGGCGACATTCTGGCGTCGCGCGTGTGTGTGGCATTACGCGCCATATATAGAATGTTATAGGGGTGACCAAGCGGCCGGACTAACACCATCTGTCGCCTGTCCTCCAGACTTCGTTGTTTGGCACATGGAATCTACAGGTTAACCACTTCACCATCATGACGCCCTTTTAACTTTGATTCTGCCAAACATTACACAATTGTATGCAGTTTAAGAAGGACCTTTGCTATTAAGGGGGGATGGTTCACTTTTTGGTCGACGTTTTTCATTTATTCATTTTTATGTTTTCTAGTTTCCTCCCTAGACCTCCATCAAACTTAATAAAGCATCCATTAGATCCTCCTTCTAGATTAATTTGTAAATTTTTCGGTATAAAAATTTCCCCGGCCAAAGGCCGGTTCTTCCTTAAAATACAGGCTCACTATCGTTCGCTGGGCAAAATATTATTCACCTAAACAGCACGAAAGGCCTTAATATTGACAAAGAAATGGGGCGAAAGGTCTTAAAATCGACAAACTAATGGGGCAAGCATCTTAAAATTTGAAAACTAATGGGGCTACAGATGAGGAAGAAGGGGATCTAGAAAAACTACCCATCTCCCCTTAAGAAGAACCTGTGCTATTTAAGAGGGGTTTATTGTGATGGTATTTACCCTTTTGATTTCTAAAGGTGGATTATAAACTAAAGAAAATGGACAGGCTAGGGGTATACTGTATAAAACGAGAATAACACTCGTAATTGACCAATTGCGATTTTCAGTCTATAAGGAAGTTGGAGTTGTAGACGTCGATATTTAGCAGAATTACCAGGTAAAATATGGCTGTAGCTTATCTATAAATACATAACATTATATTCAACATACTTTCTATCCACCAGAATTCTACATTATTATTTTTTTTTGTAATCGATGTTTACGGCTCCAACTTCCTTATAGCCTGAAATATGTAAGTAGTTAAGGAGTTTTTTTTTGGACCCCCTTCTCCCGCATGTTCAGCCCCATTAGTTTTGACATTGTAAGACATTTGCCCAATTAGTTTGGCGTGTCACTTAGGTGTTGATCTTTTGTTCATGGCGTGCGATAGCGAGCATGCGATTCAGGGGGTAACCGGCTCCTACCGAAAAATGCGCAAATTTATCTCGAAGGGGGCCTTGTGGGTACTTTCTGTTGTAGCTTGGTGGAGGTCTAGGGAGGAACTAAAAATACAATAACAAAAGTAAAATAAGTAAATTAATAAATAAGTGTATATATATATATATATATATATATATATATATATATATATATATATTTTTTTTTTTTTTTTTTTTTTTTCTATGTGATTGAGGGAGGCAAAAGGCATAACTGCCTATAGCGAGTGCCTCCCCCATAGTTGAAAGAGTGACAGGGCCAAAATCAAGGGACGTTCGAGCCAAAATGCCTGGACACACGGAGTTTGAAGCAATTTAAGTCATAGGAAGAGGGAAAGACTGATTCTGGGAGAGAGTTCCAGAGCTCAGCTGTTGAGTAGAAGAAAGTTTGAGAGTAACGTTTCACTCTTGGGTTGGAGAGTTGCACAGAGTAGGGGTGGGATTGAGTTGCAAGACGGGTTACCACGTGCCCTACGTAAAGGAGGTGGTATGCACTGGGATAGCTCTGAGGAACACTGATTATTATAGTAGCGATAGAATAGCGAGAGAGATGCAACATTGCGGCGGAGAGAGAGAGATTGCAGAGAGTTGGTGAGTGGACGGGAGTTAATGATACGAAAAGCCTTCCTTTCAACTTTGTCTAGGAGAGCAGTGTGAGAGGAACCTCCCCACACATGTGAACAATACTCAATACAAGGGCGCACTATGCCCCTGTACAGAGCAAGAAGCTGTGCAGGGGAAAAGAACCCCCTAAGGCGGTTGAGCACACCCAGCTTCTGGGATGCTGCCTTAGCAAGACTGGTAATATGGTCCTTCCAAATGAGAGCAGAAGAAAAAGAGACACCAAGAATATTGAGAGAAGATGAAGGGTTGATTTTTGTATTGTTGAAGAATAAGGGATAGTCCGCTGGGAGATCCTGACGGGTAGATAGATGGAGAAATTGGGTTTTGGAAGCATTAAAGTTAACAAGGTTTTCTCTGCCCCAATTGGAAATAGTATTTAGATCAGAATTTAAGAGTTCTATGGCTTCATTACGTTTGTCGTTGAGGGATTGCTGGCTGGGGCGTTCTGAAAAACTAATGGAGTAGTGCAAGGTTGAGTCGTCTGCGTATGAATGGATGGGAATTAAGGTACAGTTAAGGAGATCATTTATAAAAATTAGAAAGAGAATAGGAGATTGGACAGAGCCCTGAGGAACACCGGAGTTTATAGAGTGAGGAAGTGAACAATGGCCGTCCACAACCGCAGCTATGGAACGGCCGGAAAGGAAATTAGAGACAAAGGCACAGATGGAGGGATAGAAACCGAAGGAGGGTAGTTTAGAAATTAAAGATTTATGCCAGACTCTATCGAAGGCTTTCGATATGTCTAGTGCAATAGAAAAAGAAAATAATATATATATATATATATATATTATATACTGTATATATTATATCCCATTAATGACCCTTCTCCAGCATACATATTAAGGACAGTGTACTCAAACCCGTGAACGCAAACCGGTCAGCACTGTGTATAATACTTGTAAGCAATTTAACACTAATTGGGCCGCAGGGGGACTTTTTTGACCTCCCCTGTTTGTTTGTTTGTTTTCAATATTCTGGAGATTTTAAGACATTTCCCCCCACTAACTAAGACGCTTGGCGGGTGCCCGACCCCGAAATGGGTTGAAATAGGGGAGCTATCCCCCCGCCAAAGGCGGCTTTCTAGGGCCTTTCCTAGCTGATGCTGAGAGGATTGGGTTCTAGTCATGTGGTGATGGGCTGGTCTATCAGAGTGAGAGCTGAGCGATCTCTGCCATACCCATAGCTTACTCTGACTGTTCCTTTAACTTATATATTTTCTAGATCTCAAGTGACGGCGTCTTTTCCGTGGATTGACCTCCCAATCTACCAAGATTGGAAGCCAAAGCGTCACATTTTTCCCTTGCCCCTCAACTTTCTCTTCATAATTGCTGAGGGGCACAGGGCCCTGGGTGGGGCTTTGGTTTCCCGGGCGTTTCCACACCCTCCTCAGCTCCCCGCCATGGAGTGGCTTCGGTCACCCAGGCTTTATTGTGGTCGGCAGGGAGGGTTCTGTGGGGGCGCTCGGTTATGGCCTTGGAATTGCTCGGGGCCTTGGGGCTGTTCGGCCAGGCAGCTTGGGGAACAACAACAACAACAACTAAGACGCTTCGCTCGATTCAGGTGTAGTTTTTTGGGGCTAGCGGTAGCGACCCTGTAGCTTAGAAAATATCGGCCCTCAGCCGAAATAATATCATATCTAAAAATGTACAAATTTTACCTTAAGGTGATCTAGGTGGGCTTCTTTTTTTCCTTTTGTTTCTTAGTTTGAAGGAAGTCTCAGAAAATGCTTTTGTTAGCCAAGTGGACAAACTAAACTACATTGCTTGAAAATGGCAAAGGCAAGCAAAATCCTCAATAATAATTTAACAAAATATCTTAATAAACCCTGGACCGGCTTCTACTAAACACAAAAATAAATGTAACGTAATCTATATATTTTTTTTTCTTATTTAAATTATGTTTATTATGAAAGCTAAATTTGTGAAAGTTTCTAAAATATGTAAAAAAAATATGATATAAGAAATGGAAGTTATTTAACCCTTTCAATACCGGGGTCGACATTTGTATTATATTTTATTAAGCATTTGACGGTTTCAGTCAGCTTAGGAAGGACGTCTATCAATTTAGAGGGTACAGATGATATTAATTTATACTTTTAGCTACCATACATCTTTCCTGAGCTACATAAAATCGTCAAAGTGTAGACGAAATCATTTAAAAGAGACGTCACCGGTACTGTAAGGGTTAAGGGGGAGGTAATTGTATTTTATGGACCCCTTTGTCCCGCATGTTTAACCCCATTAGTTAAGAGATTGTATGACGTTCGCCCCATTAGTTTGTCGATGTTAAGACCTTTCGTCCCATTTATTTATCAATATCAAGACCTTTCCTGACATTTAGGTGTCGATTTTTTCCTGGCAAACGATAGCGAACCTGTAATTTTGGAGGAACCAGGCCGGGAAATGTGCACATTGTTCTCAAAGGGGGATCTTGGAGGATAATATATTTTAGCTTGATGGTAGTCTAGGGAGGAAACTAAAACAATAATAAATTAATTAATACATAAAATTACAGGTTCGCTATCGTTTGATTAATTAACCTACTAATTAAACCTAACCCCTGTTGTACCGGTGACGTCTTTTTAATTATATCTTAGCTACATTTAAACGATTTTATGAAGCTTAGTAAAGATATATGGTAGCTAAAGCGATTCATTGAAATAGTCTTTAGCCTTCTAATGGGTAAACATCCTTCCTAAGCTGAACAAAATCGTGTTCTAGTTGCCAGATTATAATGCAAAGTACATCGCCGGTAAAGAAGGGGGGTTAAGGGAAGGTGAGCCGTTTTCCTGGTCCCCTTTCTTCCTCATGCTTATCCCCATTAGTTTGCGATTTTAAGACGTTTGCCCCAGTAGTTTGTCGATTTTAATATTTGTTGCCCCATTTTTTTCAATATTAAGACCTTTCGTGCCCTGTAGGTGTCGATTTGTTTTCATGGCGAGCGATAGCGAGCCTGTAATTGTTACCAAAAAAATGTACATATATATATAATCTTGAAGTCTGATTAAATGGATGTGTTTTTTGTTTAGTTTGATGGAGGTCTAGAGAGAAAACTAAACAAAATAAATGACTATACAAATAATTAGACTCCAAAAATAACCAGTGTCCCCTTAATTAACAGCGCACAAACCCTTCCCCGCGAACGGGAGTGAACGGTAGTAGCGGCGGCGGCGGGGGGTGTGGTGGTGTCCAGTTAGCGGTAGCGGTGTCGGCGGTAGCGGCGGCGGCGGTAAACCAAACCTAACAACAACACCATACACCGGTAGCTCCCAGTGTCGCGATATGGTCTACTGTTAAGGGAGTTTTTTTTTTTTTTTTTTTTTTTTTTTTTTTTTGCTTAGCCCCATTATCTGTGAGATTTTAAGACGGTGGGCCCATTTAGTTTGACGATTTTAACACCTTTCGCCCCATTTCGTTGTCAATTGTTTGACCCTTCGTGCCATTTAGTTGTCGATTTTATCCTGGCGAGCGATAGCGAGCCTGTAATTTTAAGAGGAATCCGCCTTCGGCCGGGACATTTTTCTACCGAAAAATGTACAATTCTATCTTGAAACGGGGTCTAAGGGGTGTTTTTTAAGGTTGATAGAGGTCTAGCGAGGAAATTATGTAATATACAATTATATAAGGAAATTGACCAAAACATAAGCACTGCCCCCTTAACCCTTTCTGTACCGGGGATGTTTTTAGGGGGGTATTTGGATAATTGGATTTTTTTATTATTAAGGATTTTCTTTTAGGATATTGGATTTCTTTATTATTGATGGTTTGGCTTGTGTTTTGCCATTTTTCGAGCTATGTATTTTTTCGAGCCATGTATTTTTTCGAGCTATGTATTTTTTCGAGCTATGTATTTTTCGAGCTATGTATTTTTTCGAGCTATGTATTTTTCGAGCTATGTATTTTAGTTTGTCCCCTAGGCTATCGCAAATGCCTTGCTAGACTTCCTTCAAACTATAATAAACACACCCAGATCCCCTTCCAGCTAGGTTTGTACATTTTTCAATAGAAAACTGTCCCGGCAAAAGGCCGATTGCTTATATATTACAAGCTCGCTATCGCTAGCCCAGATAAAAATCGACACCTGAGTGAGGTGAATCGTCTTATTATCGCCAAACTAATGACGGGAAATGTCTTAAAATCTCCAAACTAATGGAACGAAACAAGGTAGGAACAAAAAGGCGCCCCTCAGACCAAATAGGGTAAAACTCTCTCCAGAGAGTGGGTTCGAATCCTGGTCAGCTAGAGAATACACTACAAAAATACATTGACACGTAAAGGATATTTGCATTGTTCTTCATAATCTAACCATGTTTAAATAATATTTGTGACAAAAATCTTATCCAAGGGTAGAAAGGTATATTGCTATTAAGGGGAGGTCTCCACTTGAGGAATTTTTTTCTTGACCCCTTTCTCCCTCATGTTTAGCCCCATTGCTTTTGATATTATAAAACGTTTGCCCCATTAGTTTAGCGATTTTAAAAACTTTCACCCCATATTAAGACCTTTTGTGCAATTCAGGTGTCTATTTTATCCTGGCGAGCGATAGCGAGCCTGTAATTTAAGAGGAACAGGCCTTCGGCCGGGACATTTTTCTACCGAAAAATGTACAAATTTATCTTGAAAGGGACTCGAGGGGGTGTAATTTTAAAGTTGATGGAGGTCTAGGGAACAAACTAAATACCTCCCCTTAATACAACCAATAATGTTATACACATTTTCAATATAATTTTCATGCCTTGATTTTTCAGTGTAGGTATGAGTAATGATAAGGGGAGGTGGGTTGTTTGTCTAGACCCCCTTCTCCCTCATGTTTAGCCCCATTAGTTTTCAGAGTGTATGATGTTTGTCCCATTAGTTTGTTGATTTTAAGACCTTTCGCCCCATTTCTTTGTCAATATTAAGACCTTTCGTGCTATTTAGGTGTCGATTTTTTTCCCTGGCGAACGATAGTGAGCCTGTAACTTTGGACAAGCCGGACTTCGGCCGGGACATTTTTCTACCGAAAAATGTACAAATTAATCTAGAAGGGGGATCTAATGGATTGTTGTTAAGTTTGCTGGAGGTCTAGGGAAGAAACTAGAAAAATAATTAATACATTTTAAAAATCGACCAAAAAGTGAACCATCCCCCCTTAATCGATGCCTTGCAGTTGTTTGTACCGCAAATAAAACATAGGTGTCAGTAGTTTCTATAGATGGTTCACTTTTTGGGCGATTTTTGCATGTATTCATAATTTTTCTAGTTTCCTCCCTAGACCTCCATCAAATTTTAAAAAGAAAAAAATCATTAGATCCCCCTTCTAGATTAATTTGTACATTTTTCGGTAGAAACTTTTCCCTTCTTCCAACATTACAGACTCACTATCGTTCGCCAGGGAAAAAATCGACACCTAAATAGCACGAAAGGTCTAAATATTGACGAAGAAATGGGGCGAAAGGTCTTAAAATCAACTAACTAATGGGGCAAGCATCTTAACATCTGAAAACTAATGGGGTTAGCCCCAGTAGCCCCATGAGGGAGAAAGTGGTCCAGAAAAGCGGCCCATCTCCCCTTAAATGTTTATATATGAAGAATAGCTTAGGGTAATTTTTATAGATTTTATTATATGAAGAATTCGCTGTAGGATATTAACCCCTTCTGTACCGGTGACGTTTTCTGTACCGGTGACGTCTTCTGTACCGGTGACGTCTTCTGTACCGGTGACGTCTTCTGTACCGGTGACGTCTTCTGTACCGGTGACGCCTTCTGTACCGGTGACGTCTTCTGTACCGGTGACGTCTTCTGTACCGGTGACGTCTTCTGTACCGGTGACGTATTCTGTACCGGTGACGCCTTCTGTACCGGTGACGTCTTCTGTACCGGTGACGCCTTCTGTACCGGTGACGTCTTCTGTACCGGTGACGTCTTCTGTACCGGTGACGTCTTCTGTACCGGTAACGTCTTCTGTACCGGTGACGTCTTCTGTACCGGTGACGTCTTCTGTACCGGTGACGTCTTCTGTACCGGTGACGTCTTCTGTACCGGTGACGTCTTCTAAATATTCTTCTAGCTATACTTAGATTATTGTGTGCAATTTAAGAAGGATCTGTGGTAGTAACGGGGGTTAATGGGAGGTATTTAGTTTGTTCCCTACGTTTTCATCAAGCTTAAAATTACACCCCATAGACCCCCTTTCAAGATAAATGTGTACATTTTTCGGTAGAAAAATTTCCCGGCCGGAGGCCGGTTGCTCTTAAATTACAGGCTCGCTATCGCTCGCCAGGAAAAAATTGCCACCTTAATGGCACGAAAGGCCTTAAAATTGACAGAAATGGGGCAAAATGTCTTAAAATTTCCAAACTACTAGGGCGAACGTCTTATAATCTCAAAAGCAATGGGGCTAAACATGGGGGAGAAAGGGGGCCAGAAAAAATCCCTCGAGTGGAAATCTCCCCTTAAGTGAGATAGTTTGAAGCCTGTTAATTGCTGGAGGACCCTGTTAATCTGCATACCATCGTCTAATAGTAGCCAGATCCAAATTAAACAGACGTCGCCGGTACAGAAGGGGTTAAGAGTATAAAAATAGTATGAGAAAGGTATATAAAATCATTGGGTATATTGATGGTTATATACCTTGCTATCCGTGTATATGATGGATTTGTTACCGCCCTATAATTCTTCTATTATTATGGACACTTTAATAACCCTTTTCATACCCACATATTGAGGGGGTAGTGCTTGAGTTTTGGTATATATATATATATATACAGTATATATATATATATATAATTATATATAGATATATACTGCATATATATATATATATATATATATATATATATATCTTTTATATATAATTATATATATATATTTTTGTAGTTTCTTCGCTAGAACTCCATCAAGCTTTTAAAAAAAATCCTAGACCCCCTTTCAAGATTAAATTTTACATTTTTCGGTAGCAAAATGTCCCGGCCGAAGGCCAGTTCTTTCTATAATTACAGGCTCGCTATCGCTCGCCAGGAATAAATAGACACCTAAATGGCACGAAAGGTCTTAATATTAACACAGAAATGGGTCGAACTGTCTCAAAATTGCCGAACTAATGGAAGGAACGTCTTAAAATATCAAAGCTATTATGCTGAAAATGAGGGCGAAGGGGGGCCAGAAAAAGTGACTACCTCCCCCTTAACTTGTGAGCAAATATTGTTTCTTAACCCCTTGAAGATTATGCCGCATTTTGGTTGTTTGTTCTGGCTATCTCTAAACGATTTTGGTAGTTTGTTCTGGCTATCTCTAAACGATTTTGGTAGTTTGTTCTGGCTATCTCTAAACGATTTTGGTAGTTTGTTCTGGCTATCTCTAAACGATGTTGGTAGTTTGTTCTGGCTATCTCTAAACGATGTTGGTAGTTTGTTCTGGCTATCTCTAAACGATTTTGGTAGTTTGTTCAGGCTATCTCTAAACGATTTTGGTAGTTTGTTCTGGCTATCTCTAAACGATTTTGGTAGTTTGTTCTGGCTATCCTTAAACGATTTTGGTAGTTTGTTCTGGCTATCTCTAAACGATTTTGGTAGTTTGTTCTGGCTAGCTCTAAACGATTTTGGTAGTTTGTTCTGGCTATCTCTAAACGATTTTGGTAGTTTGTTCTGGCTATCCTTAAACGATTTTGGTAGTTTGTTCTGGCTATCTCTCAATGATTTTGGTAGTTTGTTCTGGCTATCTCTAAACGATTTTGGTAGTTTGTTCTGGCTATCCCTAAACGATTTTGGTAGTTTGTTCAGGCTATCTCTAAACGATTTTGGTAGTTTGTTCTGGCTATCTCTAAACGATTTTGGTAGTTTGTTCTGGCTATCTCTAAACGATTTTGGTAGTTTGTTCTGGCTATCTCTAAACGATTTTGGTAGTTTGTTCTGGCTATCTCTAAACGATTTTGGTAGTTTGTTCAGGCTATCTCTAAACGATTTTGGTAGTTTGTTCTGGCTATCTCTAAACGATTTTGGTAGTTTGTTCTGGCTATCCCTAAACGATTTTGGTAGTTTGTTCTGGCTACCTCTAAACGATTTTGGTAGTTTGTTCTGGCTATCTCTAAACGATTTTGGTAGTTTGTTCTGGCTATCTCTAAACGATTTTGGTAGTTTGTTCTGGCTATCCCTAAACGATTTTGGTAGTTTTGTTCTGGCTATCTCTAAAACGATTTTGGTAGTTTGTTCTGGCTATCTCTAAACGATTTTGGTAGTTTGTTCTGGCTATCTCTAAACGATTTTGGTAGTTTGTTCTGGCTATCTCTAAACGATTTTGGTAGTTTGTTCAGGCTATCTCTAAACGATTTTGGTAGTTTGTTCTGGCTATCTCTAAACGATTTTGGTAGTTTGTTCTGGCTATCCTTAAACGATTTTGGTAGTTTGTTCTGGCTATCTCTAAACGATTTTGGTAGTTTGTTCTGGCTATCCTTAAACGATTTTGGTAGTTTGTTCTGGCTATCTCTAAACGATTTTGGTAGTTTGTTCTGGCTATCTCTAAACGATGTTGGTAGTTTGTTCTGGCTATCTCTAAACGATTTTGGTAGTTTGTTCTGGCTATCTCTAAACGATTCTATGTAGCTTAGGAAGGATGTGTGGGCATGAAAACCGTAAAGACCATCTCAATTAACCATCTGACGTCCATATACCCTTCCTAATTTCAAATAAAATCGTCTAATAACAGCCAGAAACCCGCAAACAAATGCGTCATCGTATCTTGCCAGGCATAATTAACTTGTTATATTTAAATAGATGAGAAATATTCATTAGTATATTTATAGTTTTATTACCTTGATAATAATATGAATAGGTACAAGACAATTCTATCAATATTTAAGGGGAGACTGGCCGTTTGTTTGATCTATTAATTCATTTAATCATATATTTAGTTTCTTCGCTAGACCTCCATCAAGCTTAGAAAAGCACCTCCTAGAACCCCCTTCAAGAAGAATTTGTAAGTTTTTCGGTAGAAAAATGTCCCGGCCGAAGGTCGATTACTCTTAAATTACAGGCTCGCTATCGCTCGCCAGGATAAAATCGACACCTAAATGGCACAAAAGGTCTTAAACTTGACAGAATGGGGCGGAAATTCTTAAAAATCACCAAACTAATGGGGCAAACGTCTTAAAATTTCAAAAGCAATGGGGCTAGACATGAGGGAGAAAGGGGTGAAGAAAAATATCCCTCAAGTGGAAATCTGACCTTAAAGGTGGGGGCTCATGGGTTGAGGTAAACATGGGAAAATAATCGCCAACCTGCATATAATTATCTTGTAAAATGCAATGTCACTGAAATAATTATTAACAATGGTATAAAGGATTTTGCGAATCGTCTATACCGGGCTTGTGACGTCATAGTGACGTCACACCAGTATCCTTAGCCTAGACTGGATGGTGGACTTACACTCTTGTGACGTCACAGGCCCGGTATAGACGATCCACAAAATCCTTTATACCATTGTTAATAATTATTTCAGTGCCATTGCATTTTGCAAGGTAATTATGTACAGCTTGGCGATTATCATTCCATGTTTATCTCAACCCATGAACCCCCACCTCTAAGCTACTATGTAGATAAAAAATAGCTATGCGTATTGCATAGCTTTAATTCAGTGATATACTATAGATAAGAATAGATACGAATCATTGAAAATAATTTAGGATACGTTACATTAGTTTAAGTTAGGAGTGATTGGAGGGAGAACTTTTATATATATATATATATATATATATATATATATATATACTGTATCTGTATAGGGTATATAGTACTGTATATATATTTATTTATTTATGTGTTTTGTCCTACTTTTTCTTTTAGTTGCCTCATTAGATCTCCATCAAGCTTAAATTAAAATACCTTGAACACTCCGCTTCTGGATAAAGGTGTGGAATTGTCGGTAGTGTGTGTGTGTGTGTGTGTGTGTGTGTGTGTGTGTGTGTGTGTGTGTGTGTGTGTAATCTATGAGGAATCTGTCTTTGGCCGGGACATTTTTCAATCAAAACATGTACAAATTTATCTTGAAGCCTTGGAGATTTTTTTTTTTTTTTAAAGGGGAGATCTCCACTTCAGGGATTTTTTTCTGGCCCCCTTTCTCCCCCATGTTTAGCCCCATTGCTTTTTGAGATTTTAAGACGTTCGCCCTAGTAGTTTGGACATTTTAAAACATTTTGCCCCATTTCTGTCAATTTTAAGACCTTTTGTGCCATTAAGGTGTCGATTTTTTCCTGGCGAGCGATAGCGAGCCTGTAATTTAAGAGCAACCGGCCGGGACATTTTTCTACCGAAAAATGTACAAATTTATCTTGAAAGGGGGTCTACGGGGTGTAATTTTAAGCTTGATGAAAACGTAGGGAACAAACTAAATACCTCCCCTTAACCTTGATGGAGGTCTAGGGAGGAAACTAAAACAATGATAAAGATGCATAAATGAGTGAATAAATACGCCCATCCCCCCTTAAGCCGCAGACATGTTGAATTACAGGGGGGGGGGGGGGGCGCAACACTCAGGTACACAGTCAAAGCCTATACCTTACATAAGAGGGCCCACCTCGTTTGTTATTCTCTCTCTCTCTCTCCCTCTCTCTCTCTCTGGGTTGTATCCATTCGGCCCCATTCAGTTTACTATTTTAAGACGTTTATACCGCATCCAGGTGTCGATTTTTTCGTGGCAAGAGATAGCAAGCCAGCATATTTATAAAAAAAAAATTTGAAAGCAGGCTAAATTTGTACATTTTTCGATAAAAAAATCTCCGGCGAAGCCGGATTTTTCCATACGATGCTGGCTCGCTATCGCTCGCCAGGAAGAAATCAATACCTTGATGAAGATAAACGTCATAAAACAGGCTGAATGGGGCCGAATGGATACAACCCAGAGAGAGAGAGAAAAAAAAAGGAGAGACAAAAAGCAGGTCACCCCCCTTAATAATTATGGAGAGTTACTGTTGTGTGCTCCTATCTCCCTCATCTTTAGCTCTATGAGTGTTGTGAGTTTAAGACGTTTGGCCCATTAGTTTTGCGATTTAAGATGTTTCACCCCATGTCTGACCAATTAAAACCTTTAGTGACACCTAGGTGTCGATTGTTTCCTGGCGAGCGATAGCGAGCCTGTAATTTAGGAGGAACCGAATTAAACGTCTTAATATTGACAAAGACATGGGGTGAAAGGCCAAACTAATGGAACCAACGTCTTATAATGTCAAAACTAATGGGGCAAAACATGAGGGAGAAGGGGATCTAGAAAAACGACCCATCTCCCCACAAATTTAAACCCCCAATTAACTGCTTCTAATTCCAAAACAGGGTGTCGAGGTTTGCGGCGAACTGTTTAATTAGGCTGTACAGTCGGCCTAATAAGTGATGTCTCGGCACCCATTATGTGTTTTGATCTGTACTTGGGGATCAGCAATATTGACCCATGATTTCTTCTTTTTGAGTGAGCTATACCACCATGTTCCTACACTTACCCGCACCCTATTCAACATCTGACAGACATTAATACAACCCCAGAGCGAGCCAAACGTAATGACAGCTGAGACATGACTTATTAGCGCCACTGTACGGTTGCTCACATCAATTTTGGTTCCCCTCCGTGATTTTATGTAGGGGAGGAATATAGTCTGCGATATCGATTTACAAGAGTATTTTGCTATGAAACCGTTAAGGGTGGGGGGGGTGGGGGGGGGAGGAATGGGTCGTTTTTCTGGTCCCCCTTCTTCCTCATGTTTAGCCCCACTAGTTTTCAGATTTTAAGACGTTCGGCACATTAGTCTGGCGATTTTAAGACCTTTCGTCCCATTTCTATATCGATATCAAGACCTTTCGTGCCATTTAGGTGTTGATTTTATCCTGGTGAGCGATAGCGAGCCTGTCATTTTAAGAGAAATTGGCCTTTGACCGGGACATTTTTCTATCGAAAAATGTACACATTTATCTGCAAGGGTGGTCTAGGGAGTTTTTTTCTAAGCTTGATGAAGTTCTAGCCAGGAAAATAAAAAATACATTAATCTATATACCGGTATAAAATTAGACCTCCAAAAATAACCACTGTCCCTTTAAGGGGAGGTTTTTAGTTAGTTCCCTAGACCTCCATCAGGCTTAACATTACAGCCCCTAGACCCCCTTTCAAGATAAATTTGTACATTTTTCGGTAGAAAAATTTCCCGGCCGAAGGCCGGTTCCTCCTAAATTACAGGCTCGCTATCGCTCGCCAGGAAAAAATCGATAACTAAATGGCACGAAAAGTCTTAAAATTTACAGAAATGGGGCAAAAGTTCTTAAACTCGCCAAACTAATGGGGCGAACGTCTTAAAATATCAAGAGCAATGGGGCTAACCATGAGGGAGAAAGGGGTCAAGAAAAATATGCCTGAAGTGGAAATCTCCCCTTAACCCTTTGAAGATTAGGACGCATTACGACAGTATATTCTGGCTGTCATTAGACGATTGTGTACAGTTTAGGAAGGACCTGTGTGGATTATAAGGGTGAAGATTATCTCAATTAGCCCTCTGACTTCCATATACCCTTCCTAATCTGAATAAGAGCGTCTAATAATGTCCAGAAAACAGAAACGAAATGCGTAATTGGCTCTTGAGAGGGTTAATGGGTGCTATTATTAACCCCTTCGGTACTGGCGACATATTTTGTATTTTATTTTAGCTTTATTTAGACGATGTTGCGCAGTTTAAGAAGGATCTGTCGTAGTAAAGATAGGTTAATTGCGATAGTTCTAAGCCTGTTAATTACTGGAGTCCCATTATAAACTGAATAAAATCGTCTAATAGTAGCCAGGACAAAGTGAAAACGACGTAGCCGGTACAGAAGGCATTAAGGAGGGATGGTTCACTTTTTGGGCGATTTTTGCATGTATTCAATATTTTTCTAGTTTCCTCCCTAGACGTCCATCAAATTTAAAAAAACATCCATTAGATCCCCCTTCTATATTAATTTGTACATTTTTCGGTAGAAAAATTTCCCGGCCGAAGGCCGGTTCTTCCATCATTACAGGCTCACTATCGTTCGCCAGGGAAAAAATCGACACCTAAATAGCACGAAAGGTCTAAATATTAACGAAGAAATGGGGCGAAATGTCTTAAAATCGACTAACTAATGGGGAAAACATCTTAACATCTGAAAACTAATGGGGCTAAACATGAGGGAGAAAGTGGTCCAGCAAACCGGCCCATGTCCCCTTAAACTATTACATAAGAAAACACACTTATAAATCCAACCCTATTAACCCTTTGAGTACCAGCGACGTGTGTTAGAGATTTCATTCTAGCTATATTTAGACGATATTAGGCAGCTTAGGAGGGATCTGTGGGTGTTAAAAGGGTTGGTTGACATAGTTTGAAGCCTTATTATTGATATTATGCAGCTTAGGAAGGATCTGTGGGTGTTAAAAGAATTGGTTGAGATAGTTTGAAGCCTTATTATCGTCAGAGGTCCTTCCTAAGCTGAATAAAATCGTCTATTCGTTCCCAGAATATGATGAAAAAGAACGCCCCCGGTACAGTAAGGGTTAATTGTCCTTCCCTACATAAAATTCCAAATTGTATAACATTTTATGCGGTCAACTGTACATCTGTCCCCACATATGGCACCAACACTTAAGGGAGCCCACCTCGCTTGTTTTCTCTTTTTCTCCCTCTCTCTTTGGCATATATCCATTCGGCCCCATTCAGCCTACTGTTTTAAGACGTTCAGCCCCATCCAGCTGTTAATAATTTCCTGGCGAGCGGTAGCGAGCCAGCATATACAAGTATACTGTATATTTTTGTTTTGCCAGCAAGCTAAATTTGTACATTTTTCGATAGAAAAATGTCTTCGGCGAAGTCTGATTTCTCCATACAATGCTAGCTCGCTATCGCTAGCCAGGAAGAAATCGATACCTGAATGGGGATTAACGTCTTAAAACAGTTGGCTGAATGGGGCCGAATGGATACAAGCCAGGGAAAGAGAAAAAAGGAGAGAAAGATAAACAATCCGGTGACCCCCCCTTACTCTCGCCCCATTGACTCCATACATGCATACAATATACCTCCGATTGGTTTTATTAGGAGGGGTAGTGCTAATTTTTTGGTCAATTTATTTATATATTTGTTCTCTATATAGTTTCTCGCTAGACCTCCATCAAACTTAAAAATAATCCCCTACACTCCCCTTCAAGATAAATTTGTACATTTTTTGGTAAAAAAAAATCCCGGCCGAAAGCCGGTTCCTCCTAGAATTACAGGCTCGCTATCGCTCGGCAGGAGA